>CAUYPK010027156.1:0-51921 GCA_963574355.1 Loris lydekkerianus
AAGGCTATAACCCAACTATACCACAAGACTATGGGGAAAGGACCAAGGAAGGGGAAGGGAGGGGGGAGGTTTGGGTGGAGGGAGGGTGATGGGTTGGGCCACATCTATGGTGCATATTTTTATCTATAATAAAAAAAAAAAGACAAAAAAAAATATATTAATACAAAAAAAAAAAAAAGTACGCGCTCAACATCCTTATGTATCAGGGATCTGGGAATGGAAACCAGGATGAGACATGGCTTCACACCTGCGGCTATGGCCGGAACCAGGACGGCAGATTAGAGCAAGTTGGTTGAGGATATGGAGAAATTAGAACCGTATTCATTGCTGATTGGGAACGCGAGATGGTACGGCCTCCTGGAAAACAGTGTGGCAGCTCCTCAAATCATTCAATAGTCACCCCGTGGCCCAGCCCTTCTCCCTGTAGGTTTATACCCTGCAGAACCGAGAACCTTCCTGCACAAAACCTGGCGTGTGCATGTTTACGGCACATTAGCTGTACTAGCCAAAAGGCAAAACCACCCGTGTTCACCAGCTGACAGGTGGGTAAGCCAAGTGTGCTGCCCACAGGATGGCACATTACCCGGTCACGGAGAGCAGTGCGGTGCAGACACATGTGCCACAGCACGGAAGCCTGGAGAGAGTGTGCTGCCTGGGACAGCCAGTCGTGAAGATCCCAGTCGTGTCCTGGGATTCCCTCACCTGAGTGGTGCAGGTCTGGGGAATCAGAAAAAGTAGAAAGAGCAGGAGGGACAGACATGGGAAGGACAGCCAGAGAAAAGGTCCCGGCTTCCCTGTGAAGTGGTAACAGTGTTGCTGAGCCACTGAGTTGTACATTTTAAATAGGTGAACCGTAGGTGTGCCAGTTATATCTCAGTAAAGCTATTTTTTTTTGAGACAGAGTCTCGCTCTGTTGCTCAGGTGAGAGTGCCGTGGTGTCATACAAGCGATCCTCCTATGTCGGCCTCTCAAGTAGCTGGGACTACTGGTGCCCGCCATAACGCCCGGCTAGTTTTAGAGATGGGGTCTCACTCTTGCTTAGATTGGTCTCGATCTCCTGAGCTCAAGCGATCCACCTGTCTCAGCCTCCCCGAGTGCTAGAATTATAGGCAAAGGAAGCTATTTTTAACTGACACTTGAAATTGTACATATTCACGGCCTACTGTAACGTGGTATTTTGATATCCAGGCTAACTGCCTTACACGTTACCTCACATCCTCACTACTTTTGCGGAGAGAACATTTAAGATCTACTCTCTCAAGTTACACTGTTAGTAACCACAGTCCACGTGGCACACAAGATCTGAACTTAGGCCTCCTGTCTAACTAAAATTTGTTTCTTTTGACCAAGATCTCTTAATCTATTTATTTATTTTTCACATGAGAGAAATCAATATTACGGCAGGTGTGGAAGTCGCATTTCTCCCCTCCCCCCACCCCCACATCCCGTTCCCTTGGTCCCTCCTCGCCGAGGCAGGCCTGGTCCTGGCGGTCTGTGGGCAGGTCCTCTGAACCCTGTACTCAAATTTCTCACTAAACCGCCACACAAACTCTGTCAGGCTGTCTGCCACTCTGCCCATTTTACAGACGAGCAAACCCAGGTCCAGAAAGATCAAAATTGAGCTACCCAAGATGAAAAGCCAGGCTGGCTCCGGCCCACCAACTTTGGCGGGATGCTACTGTCTCATCTTTGTGTTGTAAACTTGCTTTTTCTCTTCCCGTCTGGTCTTCCCACAGGCTTTCTTGGTTAAACCTCATAAATAGTCTCCTTAATCTGTTTCCATGAAAATAACATTGTGAATAACATTAACAGTGAATATGTTACACACAGAAACCTAAAAACATCTCTAATGTTTTCCAGGAAACGTTTTTATAGTCCTGAGGTAATTTTATACATCCTTGTCTAAAAGGAAAAGAATTGTGATTCCAAACAGATCGGGCAGATGATCTGGGCTTCTCAAGTAGAATTCAACTAATTTCCACCTCCCAGACCTGCAAATGTCACAAGTCTCCCAAGAAGCCTTGAAAATTTCACCTCTCTTGTCAGGAAAGGATGGAAAAAAAGAGAGGAGTGAAGAGGTTTGTGTTTCGGACACTCCATCATGGTAGAAAAATTACCTTCGGTGCGGCATCCAATATTTGCTATAAAGAGAAGCTCTCGGGGTGAGGGGGACGGGGGTCAGGCCACTCGCACCCTGGACCCACCTGCTGCTGAGCCTCTGGGCCGAGCTTCTGTGCCCACCGACTCTGCTGAGCCGATGCCAAGGGGACCCAGTGTGGCCCTTGCCTTGTTAATGGACCCTGACTTGCTTCTTATCCAGAGTGTGCCGTGAGGGTGAGGATCAGCAGATTTCAGAGAACGTTTGTGTTCTTGCCCAGGATACAGAACACAAATCAGCGGGTGTGTCTCCAGGCACTGGGTCCAGCACAGCCAAAGGCCAGCGAGCCCCAAGCCCCCTGATCCAGGGGAGAGCCGCACTGGTGTGCCTTGAACTCTGTCCCCTGGAAAAGTAGGTGGAAGCCCTCATCTCTGCAGTGGTAATAGGCTGAGCTGAAATGAGGTCATAGTAAAGTAGGGTGAACCCCAGAAGAGGAAATTTGGATGCAGACACATGCACAGAGCACGCAGTGTGAAGACAGGCAGCCAGACAAGGCTGGGATGCACAGAGCACGCAGTGTGAAGACAGCCAGCCAGACAAGGCTGGGGTACACAGAGCATGCAGTATGAAGACAGACACAGGGAGAAGACAGCCAGACAAGGCTGGGGTGAGCCAGGGGGGCCACAGCTCCTGGCGCTATGAGGACCTGCCAGAGACAAGGCAGCCCCCCTCAGCCCTTCCCCAGGAAGCTGGTGGGAGTGCCGGCTCTTTGACCCCAAGGGACTCTTGGCCTCAGCCAGCCTCAGCCCTCGCATGTCTCTGTGTCCCGGCAGCCACTCTCTTCCCAGGAATCTGGAAGCCTGGGACCAGAGCGCTGCCTCGCCCAGCGCAGCAGGCGGATCCCGCCTTGTGATGGTCCATCCAGCTGGAGGCTTGCTCAGCCCTGGACCAGCACCTGGGCATCGCAGCTCTTGTTCTGTCCTTTTCAGGGTCCAGGGGTCTGTGTCTAGGCCTGGGGGCCTGGGATGCTACCTGAGTGACTGTAAGGATGAGGACAGCCACAGCACGTCTGGCCTCCCCATGAGACTCCTGGGTTCCCAGGAGCCTCTCTGAGCCCCGGCATGGTAGGCACCCCCCCCCCCAGCACCCCCTGAGCAGGCCTGGCTGCCCCGGCACTAATGGCGAAGCACCAGCTTTGCTCAGGAGAGGAACAGGGAGCTCTGATACTCATGCAGACATGGAGCCCAGTAAGTACCAGTCCGTGGATGCTTGCAGAGCAACATGTGCGTCATCTTATTCTCACAGGAGGCTCGGCTTGGTGCTTAGCAGAAGATTGAGTAAGTTAGTGAGCTGTGGAGGGGACGGGGAACCAGAGTTGTCAGTGAGAGCTCAGGGCAAACTTCCCCTACCCTGGGCTCCTCCTTGGTGTCCTCTTGGTGCACACACTTGAGGAGGGGCCATCTGAGTAACAGGGGGGTGGGTTGGGCCTGTTGTCCTGGCTCTGCTTTCTTGCTCAAGGCCTTATTTCCTCGCCTTGGAAATCAGGGGCCTCCCCCACTCGGGCCTCAGTTTCTCTTTCTGTAAGCTGCTCTAGACCTGGGGTGGACAAATGATGTCCTCTGGCCAGATCCAGTAGGACCCTCTTTCTGTCAAGGCTCTATTGGAACATGGCCATGCCCAGGGGTTTATGGGCAGGCCAGTCCCTGTCTCTCTGCAGTGGTGGAGCTGAGAGTGGTCGCAGGAATCTCACAGACCAAAAGCCACACTCATGGACCATCTGGTCTTTACAGAAGAGTTTGCCAACCCCACTTCCACTGGGCTCCCTCAATGTGAGCCCCCTCAGTGGAAACTGCCTCTGGGGAGTCTGCTGGGCTCTAACACTTGTTGGATAACTCCCTGGTCCTGCAGGAGCAATTTCCCCTTCAGCTGTCCTAGTCTGCAGTGTGTTAGGAGGACATGTTACGTTGTAACGTTTATCTTCTGAAACTCTGAGCCTAGGTGGTTTGCAGTCTCTATGGATGCCATTGTGGAGCGTTAGAGAGCAGAGCCATCAGAGTGTGATGCAGGTGCGGACCTTCGAGGTCCCGGATCCCATGTCTGCGTTAAAGGGACCAAGTGGCCCCCGACACGGCTGTTTCACGAGAGCACCAGCAGAGGGCAGCATCGGCCCGCGTGTGCCGCACCGGCTCCCTGGCCTGGCTGCGGAAGGCCGCGGGACGCAGAGCGACCTGGTCCCAGCCCTCCGCAGGCCTGGGTCAGACCTGGTGGAGGCGCGGTTTCGGCGTGAGACGTGTGAGGGAGCTGTCCCCACCTGTCGCAGACGTGCCCCCAGCGTTTCTGCAATGCGATGCGCTTGTCACTAGGGCGCGGCCTGCTCCACTCCCCTGAGCAGTCACGGTACACACATGCACACCAGAGCTTCCAGACATCCTGCCCATCCAACCGAACTGACCCGTCCCGATTTACTGACATGTCGGGTCTTTGATGTGCACCTGCACGGCTGGCAAGTGCTGACTCAGCATTTTGGCGGTGTGCACAGTTGGCCCTCTGCACCTGTGGGGCAACCAACTTTTGGTCAACAATAAAAATAAGACTGCAACAAGAAAAAATAATAAACACTCAGAAGTACAGTGTAAGAGCTACTTAGGCAGCATGTACATAGTATTAGGTATTATAAGTAAACTGGACATGATTTCACATTCCCAGGAGGATGTCACACGTTATGTGCAAAGACTTGGCCACTTTACCCAAGCAGCTTGAGCATCCTGGGATTTTGGTATTAGGATGGGGCCCCAGGCTTGGGTACCAAGGAACACTGCCTATTGTGTGTGTGTATGTGTATAATTTTTTTTTTTAAGTTGGGATTTTTGTTAATTTTTGAGCGATCTTGCTAATAACCACAGCTGCCCCCAGCAGGAGTGGGGACTGTGCGTGAGGAGTTGAGTCCCCTCCAAGGGGCACTAGAGCTTGTCCTAGCTGCACTAGGACTGCACTTGTCCACAGGCCAGTTTGCTCTGCTGACCTCTTAGTCCCCCTTAGGCTGCCTCTTGTCCTAGAAACTCTGGGTTGCTGACTGAAACATTCAGAATGTTGACAATGTACAAAATAATGTTCTTTAAGAAAGAAATACAGTCCTCAAACCTTCAGCAGCACTCCAGTGGGTCTCCCCCTGGGCCCTGGCTTTCTGAGATAGGCGTGGCAAGGCCGGGCCTGGTGCTGTCCTCTGGTCCAGCTTCCCTGGCACCTGGGCACACAGCCCTGCACAGTGGAACATTTAGAATGCAACTGCAGCTGAGAGTATTAGGCCTCGACTAAGGTGGAAAAATACTAGTTAACTCCTGGCAAATTTCTGGGCCTAAAGCTCTCAACAAAATGGAGTAAGTCTGGTTCATTCCCAAGACAGACGGGAAAGCACTCACTGACTGCTTGTTTGACTAACTCCTCGAGAAACAGACAGGGCGGTGCCAATTGTCCCTGGACTGACCTTTAAGAAATACCAGGTGGGAAAGTACTGAAACAAAGATGTATGACTAACTAACCACAAAATTCTGTTCTGCATAATGCTTGTTTGCTACCTACCCATATGCACCTGGCAGCCTGCGTGCCAACCGGGATGCAGACCACGCCTTAAAAATCCGACCCCTTAAGCACTTGGGGCTGCTCTCAGAAACCCAGATTGGTACACTGAGGCAGTCACCAGCCGGCTGTTCAATAAAAGGACTCCTCTTTAAATCTGACTTGTCTGGCTGCATGGTCTTGGAAAGACCCCTGGGCATAACAAAAGAGATGCAGACTCTGGGTCCCAAGAGGACCCAATGGGCCTCGCTTGCGTCTTCACTGTTAACGATAGCCACTGAACAGGCAGATTAGCAGATCAGCGTCACCTCCATGACACAGAAAGAAGGTCAGTGACCTGACATCAGTCCATGAGCATCTCCGCACCATTCACAGTATCACCAGGAAGTTGATTTTAGCTGAAATCCTTTTGAAAACCAGTCCTGTGCTCATGGACCCTAAGGGTTGGAAATGCCGTCTCCACCCCCAGCCTCCTCGTTCACCACCACCACCACCCCCACCCCGTCAATCTAACCTCCCTAATTCTTCCACCTCCAGGGCCCCTCCCCTGCATTTTATCTGTATCTCTTGGGCACTGTCATCCATACCCGCCTCCACCATGGTATACTGGACTCTTTTTGCATAAAATAAGTTGATTAAATTAAACATGCTTCGATGAAATGATTTGCTTTTCATGAAACCACATTGCCTGTAAATAGAGATATATTCCTTTCAAAATACTCACAGACACACTCAACTAGCCGTTGTAAAGTGCTTTCTTCTTCCCAGTCCCTACCCCCCACCTTTACAGCCTTTTGTCAGCCCTGCCCTCAGATGGATGGTCCCTTCCTGGGGGCTGTCAGACCCTGGCTCACCTACCAAGCAAAGTTGGAGGCTTCCGGTGAACTAATTGACCCCTCTCCACTCTACCAGACCATGGAAAGCTGTCTCGGCCTCCCCTATGTCTTGGGGCCAGAAAAAGATAGAAGGTGGCCGCCAGATCAGCAGGGGCATGCTATAGACCACACCGAGATTAACTAGAGAACAGTGCACTCTCTGAGCTTAGTTTTGAACATCCACTTCATCTATTTCAGAGAGCGACATTCATGAAAACTTCTTTCTCTGTGCCCTTAAGGATGCAGCCACAGTCAGTCTGGCAGCCACAGTCGTACCCCCAACAGCCTGGCCACTTAGATATGTGGCCTCATCTGGAGCACATTCCCAGAACACAAAGCCACCTGCACATAGGCCCCGGAGCCCCTCAGGAGGTGGCAGGCAGCCCTGCTCCTGGTCTCCTCTGGAATAAGCTCCCAGCAGCTTGGCTTTCAGACTGAGACATAGAAGGTTTTATTGGACTTCAGAGAAAAGAACATCAAGCCCCAGTCAACAGTAGGTGCTTTAGTTGTTGTTTGCTAATTTATCTGTACAAGGAGTTTTAATTTGATATCGATTGTCATAGGCTCCTCTTGAGGGCTGATGGAGTGGAAGACAAGCCTCCCAAATTTTATAATTAAGTCATTTTTTAAAGTAAGCAATCAGGAAGAATCTCAAGAAGCTTGGAATGACCCCTAGAGGAATATTCTCAAAGGCACTGACGGGTCAGTGCTGGGATGAGCTCAAGTGTTAAGTTAACAGTCTCCCTGCACCTGACTTGATTCCCAGCCAACAGCTTCCTTCCCAACCTGGGGGGGAGGGGGACTCACATTTCCTCTTGCACAATATTTCACAAAAATTCTCACAGGCTCCATTTCAGTTCTTTTTCAGTACGGATTTTCCATGAATTTCCAACTCCCACGAATGATCATTTTCTCAGTAAGGTCATCATTCTCTCCAACAGAACTCGAGGAGAGAGAAGGCAGATCTTTGTGTGTGAGAGTCCTTCCTTCTAGGAGTTAAATGTACATTTTTTATTTATCTGAATTAACACAAGTGGGTTAATTTTACACCACTTGCCAGAAAGCAGCGAGTCCTGCTGTAACAGAACTGGCTGCGGAGATGCGGATGCTTTCAGAGGTTTTCTGTGTACAACATGTTACTCCTACCAGCCGGTCCCTGAGCTGGCCCTGGGAAGGGGCACAAGGGCTGGTGCTCTCCCCTCTCTCACAGGCCAGTCCCCCTGGCCTCCAGCCCCATCACAGCCCGAGACACCCCCACCCCTAGCTGCTGTCTGCCTCACTCCCCCTCCTTGGGCTTCCAGCCCGTTATTTCCTGGTTTGCTCAGTCTGCACCCCACTGCTTCTCTGCCACTCACTTCCCTGAGGGCAGGCCCATGGCTGGATGTGCCCCAGACAGCCCCGGGCTCAGAAGCAGCCCCCAGCAGTGCAGTGGGTGAGTGGGTGAGGTCGGAGGAGGCCTGGACTCCAGCCCAGGTGGGCCTCGCACTCCTTGTGAATCTTGGGCAAGCTCCTGGCATCCCTAAGCCGGGTCCATGCCTGGGGGCTGGAAAGTGACTGTCAGGTAGCTCCAGAGCTGCCCCCCGGCCCTGCTGATTGAGGCAGGGTGAGGATCCCTCCTGTCCTGGTGCTTGTCAGGGTGGCAGGGGAGGCAGGGCCAAGAGGAACAGTCCTGAGTGTGGTGTCAGGGAAGAGTCTGTGGGTACCTGGGACATGTGGTTGCACAGGGGCCCTGGTGCAGCCTCTCACAGAGGAGGACGCCGCAGAGCTGGGCCCAGCAGGAGAGAATGTTTCTGAAACACACGGAGGTCATTCGGGGAGCCTCCACCACGATGACGCATCCATTCCAAGTGCAGCTGAAGTGCTTCCTGAGGGCACTCCAGCACCCTACACAGCTCTGGGCACCCCATAGCTTTGTCATTCAGTTGCCTGGGGTCCTCCTGCCCCACCCCTGCCTGAAGGCTTGGGAGCACATGTTGGGGTACCTTCCCTGTGCCTCGGAGTCCCATTCAGTTCTTGTTGATGCAGCACATGATTGGGGAAACACAGCGCAGTGTAGGGTGCCTGTACGTCCCTGTGCACCTGCATCTGTGCTCACAAGTCCATGCAATTGACCAGAGGTGGGGCCGTGCATCACTTGAAACAAAGCTTTCATTTACTCATGTAAAAATTGCATGAAATTGCACAGAGCTTCTCCTTGGAGTGACCTATGGGTCTGCCCTGTCCGGCCATTTCATGGCAAGAGAGCACGGATGCCTCTCCAGTCACAGCTGGTCCCCAGGCAACAGCAGCTGCCGGAGGGGTCCAGCTGGGACAGCACATCCCAGGTTCCTGTTGCAGGTGGCGTTTAAAGGAAAATGACTTGAGAAGGAAAGAGGCCAAGTGTCCATGTTGGGTGAACTCTAATTCAACAATTGCTGGGTGAATGCTGTGCGGGGGCTACAGGGCTGGGAAGAGTGTCTAGGAATCCAACTGCCAGGTCTAGGCGGCACGCGGCTCAGTTCTGATTGTTGGGGATGCTGTGCCAGGGGGTGTGGACCCTCGGTTAGCGGGAGCCGTGATGTCCACAGTTGGAGCTTCTAGCAGTGTTTCTTCATGGCATACACACGCACGTCTCCTTTTAATTTGTATGCAGTAGACTCCCTGCACCAAACTGGTCAACATGCGGAGGGGGTCAACATAAGGAACTAGGCCTGCTGTACTGACATGTACATGTGGGGCATGTCGCGTGCATGAAAATTAGGCCAACTTAGGGAAGTGGTCACTGCAGGGAGAGAATCAGCTATGGAGGTTGTGCCGTATAGCATTATTATGCAATATAAAAACACAGACCACTTGCGATGGCTCCCACCTGTAATCCCAGCATTATGGGAGGCCAAGGTGGTGAATTGCTTGAGCAAGTCTCTACTAAAAATGTCCAATAGAAAACAAAGGTATCCTCTCTGAGTGATATGAATGTGGTGAACTTTATTTTGGACAGGGTGGCAGACCCCTTTCCTTCACATCTAGAACCAACAGGCCCACTGCCCAGTGCATGGGCCCCGACCGCAGGCTGACCCCGTGTTGGATGGAACTTGTCTGTTGCCTTTCAGGATAGCAGCCTCACTGGGGAGCAAGGGCTGGGGTGGGATAGAGCTGCTTATTAGAGAAGGCTTCCTGGAGGGGGTGATGGGAAAGCAAGTAGGACTGAGGCAGGCAGTTGGGGGAGGCAAGGTGCTCTGGGTAGGGGGCCTAGCGGGGACAAGGAACCAGTGAGGGCATGTGCTGGGTCCTGGGACTCTGAGGAGGGGCATGGTTGGGACTTGGCGTGAAGGAGGAACACAGAGGAAGGAGGGTGCTCAACTACCTGCCCGGGAGCAGGAGATGCTGTGAAGGGGTCTGAGCGAGGAGGGGTGGGCATGAAGTGGGATCAGGTGACCCTCTGTGACCGTGCTGGCCACTGTGCTGAGATAGCTCCTGCCCTCATGGTAGCAGGAGAAGACACAGGGTCTGAGCTGCAGGAGACTCCTGGGGTGCAAGGCAGACAAAGAAGATGGAATTGAC
Source organism: Loris lydekkerianus (assembly GCA_963574355.1). Classification (NCBI taxonomy): domain Eukaryota; kingdom Metazoa; phylum Chordata; class Mammalia; order Primates; family Lorisidae; genus Loris; species Loris lydekkerianus. The sequence goes on from CAUYPK010027156.1 coordinate 10,090, forward strand.
AAGCTCTGGGTTTGGTGGTGGCGGGGTGAGTGAGGTCAGTGGGAGGGAGGTGCCGAGCCCAGACACCACGAGAGACCGTCCCTTTCAGATGTGCTGTCTCCTTCAAGAGCCTCACTGTCTGTTCTGGGGTGAAGCCGCCAGCAACCAGTTCCCAGTTCACGGTGACACTATAACCCAGAGTGGGGCACAGAGTGGGAGGCAGCTGGCAGGATTCCTCGGCTCACCTAACCGCCCCTAAGGAACCCACGTGCTGGCTCCTTCACCCACCTAAAACTGCCTGAGAGGACAGAGCCTGAAAATCTCCCCGGATCAGTCTCCATACCTGGTGGAGAAGAGCAGAGCCCGGGAATCACAGGGAGGACAGAGATGGCCTCTTGCTTATCCTGTGAACAGAAGCCCACTCTCCCTCTGCTGGCCCCCCGGCTTAAGCAGGGGGCCTTTGTCCTTTGTGAAGATACCTCGGGGCACCTCCCTACCTAGGGGACTCTTCCTCTCCCGCAAGTCTGCACAGCCAGCACGCAGGCCCAAGCCCTGCCGTGACTAAGGAAACAAGCACGGAGCCTGGGATGTCTCCCAGAGAACAATAAATAATTCCATCTTCTTTGTCTGCCCTGCATCCCAATAATTGTCTTTATTGTCGCCAATTAAAGAATTCTGCTTGTACCTGAGAAGTAATCAAATAGTCGCCAAACACATGAACTTAGAGATAAAACCAGTGGGCTGTTCTCAGGGTGAGTGGGGCCTCTGGGTTCCAGGCTGTTCCCAGGCCGTCCCCTCTCACCTCCTTTTCATAGGATGGCCTGGGAGCTGAGTTCCTCTTTTAACATCAGGAAAGAGAGAGTGGCTTTCCCAGAGTGGGCCGTTTCCGGGGTCTCTGGGCTGTGCTCCCCAGGGCACGGTCACTGTGTCCCCCCAGCCCTGGCCCCATTATCAACTGGGGACCACCTCACACAGTGCATTTGTCTTGCACAGTGGAGCCCCTGGATGTGAGGCCAGTCTGGTTGGTCAAGCCTTCACCCACAATGCTGCCCCTTGACAGAGAAACTCTTTGAAGGCAGCAGTCCCTGGGCCAGAGCATCCACAGCTGTCCCCTGTGTGTGGTGCAATGCCTTGTGCTCCTGTGGGGTGACCTCCCTCTCTGCCTGCCCTCACTGTGCACCTGTGGGGTGACCTCCCTCCCTCCCTGCCCTGACTGTGCACCTGTGGGGTGACCTCCCTCCCTTGCAGGTGAGTACTCCCTGATGGCCCGTCTCACCCCAGCATGGGTGAGCTGCCATGCCTGTGCTCCTGGAGCAGTGTTTTCCCTAAAAGGTCACCTGGGGGAGATGATTCATCTGCCCATAGACTCCCAGTTCCTGCTGGTGTCTTAGGCCTGGGAAAACCCTTTCCATTTTCACAGGAGACGTAAATCCCTACCCTCCACAGCTTCCAGCTGCTGTTTCCCTGCCCTGTGTTCAGCTCTGAGATCTGGAGAGCTGCCCTCTCCTGGCCCCACAGGCAGGACGCAGCTTCCTCCCCCAGCCCGTCAGCTTCCTGCATCCCCCAAGCTTCTCACCTGTCAAGGAAGCTAACACAGCTACCCATGGGGGTGGCTGAGGGAGGACCTGACACGACGAGGTGTAGACAAGGCACCCAGCCTAGGGCTGCTGCCCATTCAGTGCCATTTCCTGCCCTACAATCTCTTGGCCACACTGACAGCCCCTCCACGGTCTGGCCTCCCCACAGCCTGCTGAGTCACTTCTCATGACTGGACCTGTAGATGTCCAGCACATAGTACATGGTGGGTTGATAGAATGATTTAATGCACCTTGTTTATTATTTCTGTATCATACACATTACTGACAACCATTTTTAGTCCCTGGCTAAGCCATTTGGACAACTGAAAAGTCTAGTGGAAAAGTCATGGTCAGTATTATTTTTGCCTTACAGAGAGGGTAACTGACTGCCCATGACCCCAGGGGTAGGGAAGAGCTGAGTCAGGAGCAGGCTCCTGTCTAGGTGCCAATGGGCCCTGGGCTCTTCCTAACCCAAAGATTGAAGGACTGTAGCCCTCAGCCATGTGCACAGCTGACTCTCAGCTTCTTCCTCTGGACTGGACAGAGAAGCTGTGATGAACTTCAGAGGGAGTGCCGTGGTCACATCAATCATTCATTCATTCCATGAATTACTCACTCACTCATTCTCATAGTCACTATCTGTTGGGTGATGTCTCCTAGGTGCCCAGAACTAAGGAAGGGTCAGGACATCTTGTTCCCAGGGACCTTGCTGGCATTGCCCAACACCCAGTACACTCACTTGCTTTCCAGGTTTATGAAGGGAAACAGCTGTGGGATAAATCCCTAACTGAACAGCACTCTAAAGAATTAACACTTTTAAAATTAAATGCATACACACATTTTGTTTTGCAAGTCACTTCAGGGTTCTACCGACAACTTTAATCATAAAATCTGTACCATGTGATAAAAAATTTCCATATACTTTAATCTTTTAATCTTGAGCCCCTGGTCTGTGTTTTTTTCCTTCTTTCCCAAAACATCTTCATGGAACAGAAAAAGTGTATTTCCGAGTGGGACCATCGCGCACCATCTAAGTCTTTGTGGTCCAGAACCAAAGTGGGAAAACACCTAAAATAAAATTGATGCTGCAAAATCCGAGTTTGGGAAGCCTCCGTGTTTCTTAAGGATGTCTGAAGCCTACAGAGCCCCAAGCCATTGTGTGTGTGTGGGGAGTGATGTGTCACGTTGTGTGCAGCTCTGCCCTCTGCCACTGCCACCAAGCACCTGCCTACAGAGCCCAAAGCAATCAGGGGGTGATGTGTCACACTGTGTGCAGCCACTGAGCACCCGAGCTCCTCACTAGCACTACACTCACCATCCTCTCCCGCTGCCTGGATCAGGGTATTTGGAGGTAAATGCTGCCCTGAGAAGATTACAGACCCTCAAGAATACCAGTTGATTATCTCCTTAAATTAGGCTTACTGTGATGATGGGCCTAGCAGAGGTGGCCAACCTTTCGGCTTCTCTGGGCCACATTGGAAGGAGAGTTGTCTTGGGCCACACTTTAAATATGCAAACAATAATGAAAGCTGATGACTAAAGTTTCCCCACCAACACAGATAAGCAGTAAGGTCCTCACACAATCCACTTGTAGCCCATAGGCCACGGTTTGGGACCATTGGCATCCTCCGAATTGCCTCTAAGTAAAATCAGCAGGTGGAAGCAGATCAGTCTGTGGCATGCTAGGAAACGGAGTCATCTTGTGTTAGTCCACATTTATTGCTTTACTTTGAATACTTGGAAGAAAAGCGGTTTATGAATTAAGACTTACTAATGTAGCTCGGTGCCTGTGGCTCAAGCAGCTAAGGTGCCAGCCACATACGCCTGAGCTGGCAGGTTTAAATCCAGCCTGGGACCAGCATAATAACAATGATGGCTGCAACCAAAAAATAGCCGGGCGTTATGGTGGGCACCTGTCGTCCCAGCTATTTGGGAGGCAGAAGCAGAAAAATCACTTGAGCCCGGGAATTGGAGGTTGCTGTGAGCTATGATGCCACCACACTCTACCCAAGGCAACAGCTTGAGGCTCTGTCTCAAAAAAAAGACTTACTAATGTATGGGAACATGGTTCTAAAATCACTGTGCTATTTGCCAAAAGATGTTACCAATTCTTCTTGGAGCTTCCTAAGGACAGAAAGTCCAGGACAGAGCCACTGCTTGGATACAGAAGGCCATCCTGAAAAGGACCCTGACGGTCAAGCTTTGAGCCTGGAGTTGGATCTGTCATGAACAGCCCTGTCACCTTGGGCAGGTTAATTCTATGGTCCCTATTCCTGTTTCTCCATATACATAAGGACAAATCAGTTCCAAAAACAATAATTCCTCTTTAATGAATGTCAGTATGAAAATAATGATCAAAAATATGTAGTATTTACTAGGTACCAGTGTTGTTCTAAATATTTTGCATATAGTATCAATCAGCCTTCCCTATAATTGTATGAAGTAGGTACCATAATTATCCCATTCCCTAGCTGGGTAAACCAAGGTCTGGGAGATTTACAATTTGCACAAGGGCACGCAGTGAGCTAGTAGTAGAGTGAAGAAGCCTCCAGTCAGTTCAGAGAGATCTGTAACAGGCAAGCAGGAAGGGAGAATCCAGGCAGGGTAAAGGTCATTTCTGAATTTGCAGCTGACGTGTCTCTCTCCACTCCCCCCGCACACCTGAAGGCTCCCTCAGGCACCTGCACCCACTGCACAGACTCCCGCAGGCTCGTCTCCCTTTTCTGGTGGCCTCCCCCTTGGACTGAAAGCCATCATTTAAATTGGCTTCATTACTGCAGAATTGGTTTGAACTGTGTCTTATTGGCAAAACACACATAAGCATATTCAGTCCTTTTTCTCCCCTCTCCTGTGAGGCCGATGAACTCGAACTTGGCCCCACCCCAGGGGGTGGTGGACCCTAAACCCAGTCCCTGGCCTCAGGAATGGGCAGGACCCCTGGATGACTGTCAAGTTCAGGGTACACAGCACACGCAGGACCCTCCACAGACCGGGCTGGCACATTTTCACATGTAGTGAATGTTCCGATCAGCTCAAGCCAAGTGTTTTCCCAAGACGTCACTCTGGAGTGGATAGGAGCTACCCTGAGAAAGAGCTGCTCATGTCCATGTTCACGTGGGCTCCGTGTCCCTCAACGCTGCTCGTGTGGACAGAATCAGGAATGAGCCCAGAAATGAAGAGCTCTCCATGGCAGGCAGGGCCAGGCTGCCCTCGACGGCGTGGGCCTGATCTTGGGCATGCAATTTGAAGATGTTTTGTTTTCTATGGCTTTCAGATGCTTCTGTGAAGCCTTTTGCCTGTCTGCTTCTTAGAACGCCACATCTTACTGTACTGTATGTGTCAACAAGTCTAGCGGACAGGTGTCAAAGCCACAAGGTTCTTTCTTGGCCCTGTGTTTGGAACCCTCCCCTCTTTCCCCCTTGGTTGTCTTCCTGAGCTGAACACTCCTGGTGCCATAGACCAGCTGGCCGTGCTGCCAGGTGGGCTCCCTAATTGTTCAAAGACTCTCACTTGTACTTGCCATCAGCTGAGACAAACTGTCAATAACCAATCCACGTGGCCCTGCCTCTCAGCTCTTAAAAGGCCTATGGAAATTCCTTCCCCAATTGAGTCCTCCAGGGAATAAAATCATATTTAGGTAACAAGGTTTAGACAGTAAACCTGGCTTGAGGCTGTGCCATCTGACGGCTCCTCCCCTGGCCCTGATGGACAGGGGCAGTTAGGTGACAAATGGCTTTGGGAAGAAAGCGCAGACAGGCCAGCCAACACCCTATCGACCTGGGCCTTTTGATTTACCTGCCGCCTGGTGAAAGGCCACATTGTCAGACCTTAAATCACCCTGACGGGTGGAACTGCCGAGCCGCCCTCATCCATCTTCATTTGTCTTTTGCAAACACAGGAGCAGCACTCGGCCAGTGGAGGCCCCACCTTCTTCTGCCTTATTTTTTAGTAGCCCCAAAACACAGCTTTGCGAGGCCATCCCTCACATAGTCTCTGGGCTTGCCTTGCTGACAGGAAACGTGGCTTAGCTGTGTTGTTTGGACTGTTGATTCAGAGGGATAAAAGTAATCCTGGCTCCCAGAATTTCTCGTCATTCCTTGTCTCTCATCTTTTGAAAATGAACTGCCATTCCTATTATATGTTGAGAGGCTAGGGACATCCCAATTACATTTTAATTTGTTTTTAAGGATATCACAGCAAATAAATCCTAAAAAAAAAAAAAAAAAAAAAGGTACACAAAACGAATGTTTAAAATTGCGTGTCCTCCAGAGCACGGGTCTTTATTTTATGAATGTGTTATATTAACAAAACTATTTAGTAGGTGAAAAGTAGGACACGGAACAGCTGACTCTTAACAGAATAAGAAAAGGTATTCATCATTATGAAATTAATATAAATACCTTGAAGCTAAGAACTCAAGGACTGAACCATACTCGAAAATAAAACCAAAGGGCAATGTCCAGCCCATGAACACTGTTTTCAAAGAAGGCTGTTGTGACTGCTGGGGAGGGGAGACAGGTGCAGTGTTGAGGAGTGACTGAAGGGGCGCGCACCTGCCTGCTGTACATGGGGTCCCCGCTTCTATTTCTACTAAATGTCCACTCTGGGGAAACCTGGTGGTGCCTTTGAAGACTATCTTCCTAAATGGAGACCTTGATGACTCACTCACAGGAGGCTGTCACCTCTGGTGAGTCAGGCCCAGCACTTCCTTTGAAATGAAGTCACTTCAGCCTCCATCTGGATCCCAGCCCTCCTGTTTACCCAACGCTGTCACCACTTGCTGTCACAGACGGTGCAAGAAGACCCTCCTCTGATGCTGACTTTGCAGTGGCTGTTCTCCAGGGACAACACCTACTCAGGTTGCTGGTTTCTTTCCTTGGAAGTCTGATTTCTGGCAAGTGTCCAAGGATCTATCTGCTGTATAATTTCAGCCTGACGACTTAATCAGCATTTTTCCACTGCTGTTTCTTGAGAATTTGGAAAGCTTGTTAGCAAAGAGAGAGAAAAAAATGAGAATGTTTGGAGGCTCCTCTCTGTTATAGCTCCGTGAACAGAGAAAAACCAGCTGTCCCCAACCCAAGTAGGCTCAACCGCGCTGTAACCGCCAGCTGCAGGAATGGCGAAGAATTGAATCTCTCTTCCAAACGTTTCTCAATTAAATGAGTTTTTGTGATTTTTAAAATATGTCTTTCACTTCAATGAAGAAAATTTAAACTCTCTTCATATTATTATTTTTCTTAGGACTTTCGTAGGTATGTGAGTGAGGAAAGTCCCCTACAGGGGTCCTCAAACTTTTTAAACAGGCGTCCAGTTCACTGTCCCTCAGACCATTGGAGGGCCGGACTATAGTTTAAAAAAAAAAAACAAAAAACTATGAACAAACTCCTATGCACACTGCACATATCTTATTTTGAAGTAAAAAAACAAAATGGGAACAAATACAATCACACCACCACATGTGACCCGTGGGCCATAGTTTGAGGACCCTTAGTCCCCTATATAAGAAGGCAGGATTTTTTCATTAGCTCCAAAATTACTATGTATCTTTTCCTTGTTCTGAAGGTTAGGAGACTCCAGTAAGAGACCCCCATGACAGTGGAGTGCAATTGCCATAATTGCCATGAAAACTTAGTCTAAATTAGTGAAAAGACAAGTTCTGCCATCTATCAAGTGACATTTCAGTTGTTCTTACGCCATCATCCATCTTTCAAAAAAAACTTGAGTCCTTCAGCCAGAAGAGGCTTCGAACATCATATAGGGGGAAATGGATTCGGCCTCTGACGCCACCCTGCCGTGGGGCTGAGGACCCACCGCACCCTTGTGCCCCCACCATGTCCACTGCCCGCTCATCGCTGCATGTTAAGGTTCTGGATATGTCTCTCTCCCCATTCTCAGCATTGCCCAAAGTGCTCAAGGCTTCCACCAGGAGAAAAAATGGGACTGAGCATTACCAAGAAGTAGTGCCTGCATTCGTGTGGGCATGTGTGTGAGCGTGTGTGAGAGTGGGCATGTGTGTGCGTGCATGTGTGAGTGTGTGTGAGAGTGGGCATGTGGGCATATGTGTGCGTGCATGTGTGAGTGTGTGTGTGAGTGTACATGTGGGCATATGTGTGTGTGCATGTGTGAGTGTGTGTGAAAGTGGGCATGTGGGCATGTGTGTGTGTGCATGTGTGAGTGTGTGTGTGAGTGGGCATGTGGGCATGTGTGTGTGTGCATGTGTGAGTGTGTGTGTGAGTGGGCATGTGGGCATATGTGTGTGTGAGCGTGTGTGTGAGTGTACATGTGGGCATATGTGTGTGTGAGGGTGTGCGTGTGTGTGAGTGTGCATGTGTGTGCGTGCATGTGTATGAGGGCGTGAGTGTGTGTGTGAGTGCATGTGGGCATATGTGTGTGTGAGGGCATGCGTGTGTGAGCGTGAGTGTGCATGTGTGCATGTGTGAGGACGTGTGTGTGAGTGAGCCTGTGGGCATATGTATGTGTGAGCGTGTGTGAGTGTGCATGTGTCTGCATGCGTGTGTGTGTGTGTGTGTGTGTGTGTGAGTGGGCATGTAGGCGTGTGTGTGAGCGTGCGCGTGTGTGAGCGTGTGTGTGAGCGGGCATTGTGGTACGTGAGTGTGAGGGCACCCATGTGGACATGTGTGTGAATATGTGTGTTTTATTTACAAAGTAATTGAAAAGGGGGGCTGCTTCATCAAAAATGGGCATCTTTCCTCAGGTATCTGCAAAGCCTGACGCCGGCGGCAGGCGTGGGGCTGTGGTTCTCTGAGAGTCCACGGGGGGAGCTGACTGAACCTTCCAAGGTGGTTTGTAGAAAGTGTAGGCAGCTTCCTAGTTCCAGAGCCACCTGCTGACCTGGCCCTGTTGGCATCTTGGGCTGGATTGCTGCGGTGTTGGGGGCTGTCCTGTGCACTTTGGGGTATGGACTCTGACCTTAGTGCAGGGAGCACTGCCACCCCCAGCTGTGACAGCAAAGGATGTCCCCAGCTGTGACAGCAAAGGATGTCCCCAGACTTTGTCAAGTGTCCCAGGTAGGGGAAAAATCACCCCAGTGAGATCTATTAATGTGGAGACATGTGTGGGGACAGCTGTGACATCGTGTGTGCGTGTGGATGTTCACGTGGGAGTTGCGTGCGCCTGTGCTGTGGAATAGTTAGTTCTGGCCTTAAAAGCAGACTTCCTGGAGACCAGGAGGGGTGAATGAGGAGGGGGTGACCAGGCAGGCACTGGTGCATCCCAGCTTTCTGGCTGTTCCCTCTGCTGCTGGCCACAAATCATAGGTGGGCTGGTCTGCTGGGCATCTGGCCCAGGACCTAGGATGGAGGGATGGCTCCCTGCAGGGGCTGGGGTGGGAGGCTGTGGGAGCAGACCATCACAGTGCTGTGGCCGGGGCTGGCCCCTGATGGAAGTGGGGGAAGACGAACCAGCCTCCTTTCTCCAAGGAGCTTTCCTGGAGGTGGACACACCGGGTGAGCTTGTGCAGACCAGCTGGGCAGTGGTAAGTGAATGGCCAGAGAAGGAGGACTGAGCTAGGGATCCCCCCAGGTCCCGATGGGGGCGAGGGCTAGCCGCTGTCTCTGCCAGGGCGAGCTGGGTGGGACTCCTCAAGCCTCAGAGAAGCCTCAGCTGGCTCTGTGCTCCCAGGGACAAGGCCCTGCAGAGACTGCAGCACTGTGGCATCTAGGCGGTGGCACCTGCAGCATAAAGAGGCACCAGGTGCACAGCCAGAAGAGGTGGGCGCGGGCAAATGTTATGAAGGTTTTTCCCCTTACCCCTGTCCCCTGGGGTCTGAGTCCCTGCTGGGGGAGACAGAGGACTGGGGAACTTGTGCCCCACGCAGCCGCAGTGGGCATTGCCCTGATCTGAGGGAGCTGAGTCTACAGTTCTGGCCCAGGGCCCAGGCTCTAGGCTGCCAGGCAGAGCAAATAAAAATACAGACAGTTCAGTTAAATTTGAATTTTAAGTAAACTACAAAAAGGACTATTAACACTCAAAGCTATTTGTGGTTTAGCCCTCCCAGGCACCCTGGTGCAGCTGAGCCCCCAGGAAGCCTCTCAGTCTCATTGAAGGCCCTGGGAGGGCAGCAGGAGGGGGGTGGGCTCTGGTCGCAGCACTAGGAGACACCAGGGTGGGTCATTGCACTGAGCGGTTTCTGCTTTTGAACAAGAAGAGCTTCAGAAACTACTGATCTATAATTTAATTTCCTTTTGTGTCTTATTGTACCATCCGCTGTAATAAAACCTATACAGTGTGATCAAAACCAGAGCCTCTATTAAGCTGCCGAGTCTGGGAAGTCAACACTGTTATTCCACAAATTGTGTTTTTTAGAACAACACCCGGTTAAACACAATGAAATATGTTTTTAAATTACTCAGGGACAATCTATAGCATAAATTGCCAAGAGGGAAGTGAGAATATTCTGCAACCCGTTTTTCAAAGAGAAACTGCCTGTCAACATCCCGTAATGCATGAAAATGCTCAGCTTAATATCCGACCCAGAGTAAACACTTGATAAATATAAGCCAGAACTCTTGTTATCATTCTGTAATAATATTATTATTAATGGTCCCTGGAATACAGTTCAGTAAACTCCTGAACAGCCTGTGCTGTTGCCTCTACAACAATTAATTGTAGTGATCTTTTTTCTTTTAAATTGATCAAGCCTAAGACGGCTCAGTGAGCTCCATCAGCGAGTTTGTGCATGGCTGTTTTTAAGTAGCCACAGTGCCAGTCAGATGCAAGCCGGAGGCCACGGCCATTCTTACATACATAATGGAGCACCCTGTCTCTCTACAGCCAAGATTAAGAAGGGACTGCCAAGGGACAAAAGGCTGACTTCCCCTGAGCCAAGTCCCCTGAACTGGACACTTCCTCCATCTCAGGACCTTTTGGAGAGCTCAGTGACGGTCTTAATGAAAACACTAAGCATTTGAATGCATCTCTTAGATTACCTCAATTATGCTAATATGACAATTAAAATTAATTTCTAGATTAAACTTATCATTTCAGAACCAAAAAAGACCACCATGCCACACCCCCAGTCTAATGAGGTCAGACAATCAAATCACAGGTGCTGATTAACTGTAAATGGGCCCTTGGTGTTGGAGAACAGTCTCTGAGCCAGCCTGACTGGTTGCCTGTGATCCTCTGTGCGTCCCTCTGTCCGTCCTTCCCCTAACTAGCCTCTGGCTGCCTTCCTGCCCCCTCCTCTTCACACAGCAGCTGTGGGGATATTTTTACAATGCACGGCTGGCCAGCTAGACACTGAGTTCATCTTCCTGTCTGACCTACTCTTTGGTCGTGCTTGCCAGCACACAGAGGCAGCACTCCCCAAACAGCACTCTTGCTTTCTTAGGTAGAGATTCTTTATTAAGGCCCCTGAGCCCAGGAGTGGGGCCAGGCGTCTCTCTGTCCTCCCTGTGTTGCCCTTTCCTATGCCCTGAGTGCAGCGCCCTTTGGAGTCTTTGCACCTGTCACTCTCCTTTCTACCCCAGAGCCTTTGCACATGCTGCCCACCCTCCCCCAGCTAGGATGCTTTCCCTTCTTGCGGCACCATGTGTGTAATCTGGCAGAGCTGCTGAAACAAGGCATCACAGAGCAAGTGCTAAAACAACCAATAGTATTTCCTCACATTCACTTCCTGTGTTAAGTTCATAGTCAAGGCACTGGCAGGATTGGTCTCTTCTGAGGTCTCTCTCCTTGGCTTCTCATGGCCGCCTTCTCCTCAGGTCTTCATGTGGTCTTTCCTCTGTCATGTCCAAGCCCTGGCCCCCTCTTCATGTAAGGACTGCCATCGTGTTGGACAAGGCCCATCCTAATGACTTTGTTTAGCTTTAATTACCTCATCAAAGGCTCTGTCTCCAAGTTACAATCTGAGCATATGCATTTTGGAGGGAACATAACTCAACCCAAAACACTATGTCAGCCACTCTGCTTTCAGACTCTGACCAAGGAGGGCAGACGGCCACTTGGATGCCCTAAGAGAAACCAAGTTTCTCTCCTTCAAGGCACTTGGCAGGTGTGACTTTTGTGGGGTGAGTAGGATCGTGTGTCCCCTTAGACTATGGCTTTCGGGGACAGACCCTGAGTTCATCTTCCTGTCTGACCTACTCTTTGGTCATTCTTGCCAGCACACAGAGGCAGTGATGAAGGGTCTGATGAGTGAGTGCTTTCCCAAAGGTCTGTCCACTAGCAGAGGGCAGACAGAGTGTCACTGTGGCCTCCTTCCAGACACACAGCCTGCTGCCAGCCTCATCTCACAAATGGGAATTAGGCCATCTGCTTGTCAGGAGCAGGACCCTGAGCAGGCCAGAGACTTGTCCCAGAATGCAGAGTGAGCTGTGACAGGGGTAAGGGGGCCATGTTGTCCATTTATTCAACAAGTATTTACTAGGAACCCACTTTTCTTCCAGGAAGTTTTCCATTAGATCAGTAGTTTCGTAAACCTTAAGGAAGCAGAATCACTTAAGCCTAGCCTGACTTCTTAGTATTGAAAGTGAAAAAAGAAAAAAAGCATTTGTCCTGGATTGAATTGTGTCATCCCCCACCCCCAGAGATTTACTGAAATCCTAACTCCCAGCAACTCAGATGTGACCCTGGTTGGAACAGAGTCATGGCACATGCAGTGAGTTAAGACGACCCCTACTCCAGTGTGACTGGCGTCCTTAAGGTCCTGTGAAGACATGGACACACAGGGAGAACGCTGTGTGACAACAAAGGCAGGAATTTTGGAATTACCCAGCAAACCCCCAGGGGCTCTGAAGCAGCAAGGAAGGGTTCTCTGCGCTGGATCATGCTGACGGTTCCATTCCAGACTTCTGGTTCCCAGGAATGTGAGGCAACAGATTCGTGTTGTTGTAAGCCATCCACTTTGGTAGACATTGTTACTGCAGCCCTAGGAAACATTTAATCAGCATGCATTTTGTAACCCCAAATGTATAATATTTACTTATTGCAAAGTCAAATAATTAGAAAAACAATGTTTTGGTGAATACAAATGTGTTAATATTTGATGATGATAAAGGAGTAAGTACTTTGCAAAAATTATAACATTTAAAGAATTAAAATGCATTTTTAAATAAATGTTGAATATGATAGAACAATCCCTAGAAAACAATTAATTTATGCAGATTAAATCTATGGACTTAGTAAAAAAAAATTATTTTATTTTATTTTATTTATTTATTTTTTTATTATAGATAAAAATATGCACCAAAAGACAGTGAGAATAATTCACTTGTCACTGCTCCTCTAGAGATGTGCCCAGAGTGAGACAGCCCAGGGAGCTGCACTCCTCCTGGGGAGAGAGAAGGGTCCTGTGCCTAGGAATGTGGCTGAGCTGCTCCGTGTGGAGCCGTGAAATGTAAGCCAGTTCGGACATCAGTCCAGCCGCCCAGCACACACTTAGAGGGTGCAATGTAACACTGTCTCTGCACAAAGAGATGGCAAGTTAGTTAGTCTCCAGTGCTTCAATGTGGCACACTTCTAAGGAAGGTTCAAAGGAATGTTCCAAGCTAATTCTGATCTTTTTTAATTTGCACTGTACTAATTACTGACCTAAAATTTAACAGCTTAAAACAATGGTAAACACAGTCAGCTCACACTGTTTTTGTGGACTGGGAACTGGGTTTTTGCTTGCTGGATGGCTCTGTCTTGAGGTCTCTTCTGGGAGTGCCTGACAAAACTTCGTCCCGGTCTGGTTGCTTATCTGATGAATTGTCGGGAGCTGGAGGATCTGCTTCCAAGGTGGCGCACTCATGTGGCTGCTGGCTGGTGGCCTCTTTTCCTCACCACATGGACCATTCCGTGAAGCGGCTTAGGCATCCTCACAGCTGCATGTGGGAGCCTGAGGGCTTCTCCTGGACCCACAGAGCCCTGGCCCCTCTGCCTGCCTCCTGGGATGTCTGTGGTACTCACAGACCCTGGGCAGGTCCAATCAGAGCCAACAACTTAGAAAGCTCAGGCACTTCTGTCCCAGGACTTCCAGCAATGGAAATGTGCTATAATCTGCACGGTCCAATACAGGAGCAGCCTGTTGTTCAATTGTGACTGATTTTAATACACAGTAGACCCTCGCTAGCTGACCACCTCCCTGCAGTGACCATCTCCTTATATTGACGTGACTTTCATAGGCCAGACATGCCACATGGACATATCTGTACAGCAAGCCTAGGTTCTCCTGGTGACCACCTTCATTTAGTGACCAGTTTGTTACCCTTCCCTGGGTGGTCAACAGTCAGAGACTCCACTATAATTTAAACAGCCACTGCAGCTGGTGGTGATCATCAGGGACAGTGCAGGTCTTGGTGGTCCTGTCTGTTGATGTCACACCATAGAACAAAAACAGCAGGAAGCAGGGAATTGCTGAGCTCCTTCACGATCCCGTGAGCATCGAGTGTCCCCCGAATGACTGCAGTGTGTTTTTCACCACGCAGCAACTTGCTGACAGAGACAGGTCTCCGTCCAGCTGAGGCTAAGGGACAGGCGAGCAGTACTCCCGGTGTGTTTGGGGGACCCTCAGCTACGGGTGCAGAACACGACATTGGGACCTGTGGTGTTTGAAGTGCAGAGGTGGGCAGAGTGTCCAGGCCTCCAGTGAGGTCTGCCGCACCGTGACAAATGTTCCTTCCAGCTGTCTTTGCTCAGACACACTGAACAAATGTGCCACACTGCCACCTTGTCCCGCACTCTGGGTAAGGAGTGGGCCAAGCGGTGCAGCTGCAGGCTCCTGCTCTCTCATGCGGCACAAGCCGTGCTCTCGTCAGACCTGCTTCCCCACACAGCTTGGAAAAGCCAGAGATGCATGTCAAGTATTACCTTTAAATGAAATAGGAATCAGAGTGAGGAAAAGACTAATTTGGGCTGAATTGGCAAAATGTGTGTAATTTACAAAATTATGCAAAAATAAAAGGCTTTAATTTCCCTTCCATTGAGGCACATTCTGTGAGGAAAATCAAATCCCCTCACACCTCTTTGCATCTGTGGTGTCAGGTGCTGGGAAACTGCCTGGAGTTTTTGCACAACTCTGAGCAGTTTTTCCCGGTACACCCAGGGCCACCCCAGGATCTGCAGGGAGTGAACTTGTGTTGCTCCATCTGTGGCCCCAACCTTCTTCTTATGGGGTGCCTCACCTGACAATGCCCAGTACCCAGCCCCTCCCCAGGAGTCCTAGAGGCTAAAGTACTTTCTTTGAAGCTGGCTGGCTTGCTTTACTTCCCTTTGAATAAAATCTCATGCTCACACTCTTCTGAACTTAGGACATATGAAGGTGTGTCATGGTTCCAGTTCTGAGGAGAGCACAGTGTGACCCTTGCTGTGTCTGTCCCCACTCCCACCCCTCAGCCATTCCAGCCCCTCTGTTCTCTCTGGGTCCCAGGAACTTGGGGCCCCTTCTGCTTTCCAGGCCATTCCTCCCTCTTCCCACCTGCTGTTCTGGAAATGCCAACACCAAACACAAACCAGAGCAAGCAGCACCTCTGCTGCTGTGGTCCTCCCTCACCCCTGCCAGAGGGCCCCGCATGTCACACACACATGCACACAAATATATTAAGGAACAGACTGTACCTCTGTCACTTGAGCAGGGTACCAGAAAATGTCATCCCAAAATATGCTTCTTTAGTATAGAATTATTTTGAGCTAAAGGCAATTGAGAACCAGAAGACACAGGAAAAATTCCTTACCTCCCCCTAACTGCCTAAAAATAGAGTGTAAATTTCCCCTCATAAAAAAATTTACATTTATAAAGGAAATTTCCATTTGTAAAGATGTTTCCTTGGCAGGAAGAGAGTTGCTCCAGACAACTTAGTGATACTTCCCTGCGGAACAAACCAACCCCCCTGCCTTCCCAGAACTGGCCTCTGCCCTCCCAGAAGCCCCCAAATCCCTTTTCCTTTTTCTAGCCTAAGATGGTTCACATCCACTATCCCCCCTCCCCCGCAACCCTGTTTTCCCGTGTGTCCTCCCGTGTGTACCACACATGGCTTTGGCGCTGTTTTCTTCTCTTGTTAATCTGTCTTTTCTCAGCCTAAATCTTGGGCCCCTTTGTCTACTGTTAGGACTAATGTTCCTTAGGCCCCCTGGGATATATCTCTATGTCTCTTCCCTATGTTCTCACAGTGAAAGGCATTGTCATCCGAAGCCATCAGGATTTGGGACTATGCCAAAGGTAGAGACCTAGAAGAAAGAGATGGTCACTGCTTTGTAGAGCAGGGAGAACCTGAGTGGCAGAAGCTATCGGGAAACAGTAGAGACAGAGTAACTCTTGCAGCCACTTCCCCTCAGGTGCAGGGATGCTGGAGGTTCCTGTACAAGGGAGTGTCAATCACCTTAGGGCCAGGGCCCCTTTGCCCACTTTTTGTTCTTCAGTTCCAGTGAGTCTTGCACGTCAAGCACCAGGGACATGGCTTTGGCTCTGCTAAAGCTGTTACCACCCAACCAAACTAGGGTCTTCTTATCCAGCTCAGCAAAGCTAAACACCGAAGCTGAGAGTGCAGGGGTAAGTGATAGGACCCAAAGGTAGGGACCCGCCCAAATAGAACCGTCCGCCCAGGAAGGAATGAGTTGCAAGAACACGCCAATCCCTGCCCCTCCCAACTCTTATATTCCCATCCACCTTACCCCACTTGCTGACTTCTTTTTCAGATTCAGCCCACTCTCACCCGAGTGAAACAATGGCCGTGATGCCCACACAGAACCTGGACTCCAATTCTTTTCATTCACATCTTGGAATAATCTCTCATTTTCAGTTCTTAACCTCTCAGAAAGAGGCATTTTCATGGCATGGTGCCAAGCAAGGACTGTGGCAGCTAATGCTTAAGATCCAAGTCCCTCCTTGATGGGCGGCAGCCCAGTGTTCTTAAAGGTGAGAGCACATTTGAGGCAGACAAAATTATAAACCAACCTTTGGAGGCTACACACTGGCCTGGTCCCCCAGGAGGACATCCTGCAACGAGGGGGCCTGTGTTGTGAGTCCTAGGGGGCTTCACAGGTTCTTTGATTAGCAGAAAGGAAAGTTAAGATGGATATGACTCCCTCTTGGCCCCTGAGGGGGGAATTTAGAACACAGACCATCTTCAGAGTTCAATTCTTCAGTTCTCTCTTATCTGCATTTTCTGAAAAATGACTTAAGAATCTGTGTGAAGCTGCCATCTTTACTTCCCACAGAGAATCAGAACACCTGGTGGCTACTCACATCAGTGGGTCTATTCCAGCCAGGTGTCGGGAGCTTCTCCAGAAGGGACTCAAGATTTCCTTTATTTCTGTATTTGGGAGAGGGGGCTGGCAGGCCCCTATGAGGGGTCCCTGCTCTGTCTCAAAGCCATGCCATTCTTTGGTACCAAGATCATAAATGGTATCTCCTGCATTTACCCACCATGAAATGTTTTGATGCGGCACTTATCAAATTTGACTTTCTACTGCTTCAGACACACAAGGAAATGGCAAATAAATGCCATCAAAGTACTTAGGCTTAATTCAGAAAAGATAAGAGATGTGCTGGAAGGTTAAGCAATAAGAGGCCTTTGAGTAAAGAATAAGTCTCAGACTTTCATGAAAAATAAAATTAATTTTGAAGATGTGATATCCACAGTTATTTATCATGAACTGCTGCTTGCTGTTAATGATGTTAGCAAAAGCAAACTAAAAAAAGTCAAGTAAATCATTGTTTGTTTTTACTTTTTCAAGGATTAAAAATATATGTAAATTTTCTTGCGGAAAAAGCAACTGCCTATCAAATAGGAAATGAAAGTTGTATTCTGAAAAGCATATCAGAAAGTTAGAATCAAAACGATAAAATTTTTGCATAGCTATTAAGGAGAAAATTGCATAAAATAATCTTGAAACTAGGTTCTGTAAACAAAATCATTATCTGAATTATAGAAAGAATGGAACAAATTGAACACCCTCCCACTATTTTTGGTTTCTTTGTAATAGTCCAGCATTGAAAAATTTGAAAGAGAAAAGAAAAACTGATACTATATATCTAGATATTGCTTTAAGAGACAGTGACATTGCTTAATAAATTAGAAAGATTATTTGGTAAACACAAAATATTCTTAGTTTTAAAAATATAATAATTTATATGAGAACTCATTTCAATTTTTGAACATATGTCAAATTTATGATTCATTTTTGAATTCATGTATTGCTTAAGAATGTTGTTGCAGACTCCAGTTACTACTGCCTCAGCCAGGCAGACTTTCTCCAAATTCAATTTAATAAATGATCTTAAGGGCCAGTGGGTGACTCAGGCCTGTAATATTAGCCCTCTAGGAGGCCGAGGCAGATGGATTGCTGGAAGGCAGGAGATTGAGACCAGCCTGAGCCAGAGCAAGACCCCAATAAATAGCCAGGCATTGTGGCGGGCACCTGTAGTCCCAGTTACTCGGGAGGCTGAGGGAAGAGGATCGCTTGAGGCCAAGAGTTTGAGGTTGCTGTGCGCTATGATGCCATGATACTGTACCCAGGGCAACAAAATGAGACTGTCTCAAAAAATTAAAAAAAAAAACACAATACATGATGTTAAGAACTACAACTTAAAAACTGAAGACCTACAGTAACTTGAGAAATTTCTAATTTGGCATTATCTCAATAGAACAGAAATCATGTTAGGCTCGATTTTAAAACATCGTTTGTGATTTGCTGAAGTTAAGGCATGGAAAATATATTTTATGGATTAAATATAGAGAAATGTTTGGGTTGTGTAGATGTTTTATTACTCACCCCAATATAGTTAGTCTAGAATACTCAGAGATGTGTAACGATGATTAAATCAGTTGTCTTTGGTGTTTTGTTGTCTAGGGGCAACAGAACGTCACTCTCCCCTCTGAAGTTTTGACCTGAGGAGAAACGTGATAGTGGACAGATCAAGAGGAGAAAACACACCCAGATCTATTATGCACATATGCACAGGAGCCCACAAAGTGTGAAGGGCCGATGGTGGAAGCTTAAATAGCCCTTGAGTTACACAAAGAAATGGGTGCTGACCAGCTTCTGGGGGGCGGGGAAGCCACCAGCTAGTCAAGGCTGTCTAACTGGGCAGCCCAAGTCGCTTTAGCCTGGGTGTGGTGTGCTGTACTTAACATGTCACAGTGCCATACTCTGGGGTAAGAGTAGATGACTTTCAGATGCTAACTTTACAGAAAGTTTTCTATCTTGCCATGCTGAAGATGGTCTCATTAAGGTGTTAGCTCCATGTGTCACCTGGAGATATTTAGGCTTATGGCATCCGCCCTGAGTGGCCCTGGCTGTGGGCATCGGTCCTCTGCCTACAGGTGCTCATCTGGCCTGCTGCCTCCTTCTTCTGGAAGGCCCTTCCAGGTCCTAGAAGTGACCGCTTCCCACTGTGGCTAGTGGCTGGAGGCCTCAGCATCCCTGATGGTCCCTTAACCCAACTCACACACTGGTAAGAGCCCCTTCGTTAAGAGACTTTCAGTTACATCTTTGTGAGTTCTACTTGCTCTTCCCAGTACCCTGACTGGCACTCCAGAGTATGACAGTGCTGAGGTACACCCCCTGTCGCCACACATCTCTCCGTCCTTCGGTACGCTCCCTTCTCCTCAGAACCCTGACCCTTCCTGGCATACTAGCCCCAGCCTGGTTGTGTTTCCTCAGTCTTCTATCCTAGACTGTGAGCTCCCTGAGGGCTGGACCTTAATCTCCACTGTAGCCTCAGGGCTGAAAACGCTGCTGGTCCAACAGCAGGAACTCCACAAATATTTGTTAGATGAGTGAGAAACTCAGATGGCACAGGAGGACACCTAATTAAGGTCTACGAAACATCTTGACTTGAAAATTCCCCAAGCGCCAACCAAGGGTGTATTTTATGTAATTTAATACTCAGGGAAATGTACATGAAAGTGGAAAACATTGTTTTTAAAGGACTTGGAAGTCCACTTTTCACATCACGTAGGAGGTGCCCTGCAGTGGCAGCCCAAGCTCCAGGTCGCTGTCAGCATCCCTCAAGCTCCACCTGAGTTTCTAACTTAGCTAAGAAACGGGTGGGATTTCCTAAGAGCATTTTTCCTCCTAAATTACTCTTCCTTAGACCAACCACTATGAATGGGGGGCAGGAAGGTTGTCAATGGGCTGAGTGGAGAATTATTAACCTAAATAGATCTGTGCATCAGGAGTTCACAATGTCTCGACTAAAATAAAACGGAGTTGCTGGATGTTAGATTTTCTCACTTCCTAAGGGTTTTCCCCTCCCACACGGAGGTGCAAGGACCCTAACACACAATGACACCGCAATTATTTGGAATCTACAGACCAATGGACACAACATCTGTTAGTTGAAGGGATTATTATTGCACAAATACATTAGGTTGTGCAAGGGTCAGGCTGCTGGAGTAAGGACTGACCCTGTCACTCAAAGGGGAGTGGGGCCAGCAGCCCCTCCCAGAGGAAACTGCTACTCGGCAGTCGGTGACGGGTAACGGTACACACTTCACAGCTGTCAGGACGCATGTGAGAAATGAGCGTGTGTCATGGCAGGGTGTCAGGAGGTAATTAGCAGCCTGTCGGCTGTCTATAAACAAATGTTTTTGATGCATGCCGTGAAGCTATTTTGGTGATCAATTTTGTGCTCCCAAGAAGCAGAATTTAATTACTTGCTTGATTTCCAGAGTCCTAGATATGCCAGCTTGAACTGTGGGTGAAACCCAAGCCCCACCTGCGGCAGCAGCTCTCTGGTGTGGGGGCCTCTGCTCTGTCCTTAACCTTCTGCAACCTGCCATCTATTTCCCCTCATTTTTGTTTGAGGGTTATTTTGCTTTTGTTTCTAAAGTGAGTCAGAAGGCCTAAAACATGGTTGAAAAGCAGCTGCAGATAAACACACAGAGTTCTTTCAGCCTCGCTGACACCTACCCTCAGTTGTATCCCCAGCTCCATGTCAGAAGCTGTGACAACTAAGCTGAATTTGGACTCAGTGTCTACCCCCAAGCAGCGGGAAGGTGAGCGTATCACACACGAAATATGAAGGAGTGGGCACACCAGCATCAAAGGAGGACGCAAGAGGGCACCTGACCCAGCTGGGGATGAGGGAGAAATCAGGGGAAGATGCAGGGGGTGGCCCCTGATCTGAGTCTTACAGTGAGTAGGAATTGGCTGACAATCCCTGCTCACGTCTCTTCACACTTGGCTGTCGTTAGCCACCTTGGATAACTGGAGCAAAGATGTCATTTCAGAACTCAACTTGATGGGCTTTTTTCTAGGTGTGTTATACCGAAGGCCCAGGGAGAAGAGGTTGAAAACCACCCCTCTATTTAAACTGTCAACTTTGAATGGTCCATGGTGGCAGTTTTTCTGTTTGTTCTTTGCCCACTTTCTCTGTCAAAATGGGCTATAAAACAAGTTAAAATTGACATAAAAGTGCAGTAGTAGAATCATTTTCTCCAAAACCTTACTTGAATAAAGGCTGTAAAATATTAAGTCGGAGATGGTTAAGATTAGATTAGAGCAGCTGTGCTTCCAGGGTGATTGAAGGCTGGTCCACCCTGGAGAGGCATGCCAGGGGCATCAGAAAAAACAGAGGCGAGGAGGCTAAGAGTCAGTCAGACGTACTACTGGCCCAGCATTTGAAAGAGTGGGAGAGCTGGGTGGGAGGCACCAAGGGTCCCCATCCTACCTTTCTCTCTCCCTCCTTCCTTCTTTCCTTCCTCCCATCTCCCCTTTCTTCCTTTGCAGTAATCTTTCAGTCCCATGCCGTAATGGTCAGTCCCATGAATCTTCCAGCAGAGGTCAGACTTTTCCTTTAAAATGCAAGGTATTTTTAATTTGAGAGAATAACACAACTGAGTGTCCTGGGCTGTAAATTTCCACAGTATTTGGAGAGATTCCACAAAGACATGAGGCCGCTGGAGAGGTGCGGGAGATAGTCCCAGAGATGCAAAGCAGCCAATAGGCTGAGCAACACGCCACACAAAAATGTCAACCCTGTGCCACCCATGCCTGGGTGCCCAGGCCTCCCTGCCATGCTGCCATTGTATTTGCCACCTCTCTGCTGTGCTGACTTAACTAGTGATGAGGGTGATACTGAACATTACTACCCTCTCCCTTGGGAGTCCAAGCATCACTGGGCCTTCCTTATCAAATGCCCTGCGGCTATTGCCGAGGGAGGCTGTAGGGCTCTGAGAAGGATCTGAAGTTAGCAGCAGCTATCCAGGGAAGTCCAGTCTTCAGGGCTGGGAGTCTCCCACTCAGGAGCTTAGAGAGAGCTTCGTGGAGGACGGCCGAGAAAGGGGCAGGGCTTCAGAAGATGTGGAGACGCTGGACTGGCAGAGGGCAAGAGGGAAGGTAATATAGCCCCCAGAAGAGTCTGAGCAGTTTGCCTCGGCAGTCGCATGGGATGTTTCTCTGGGTGACAGTCCATTTGGTTTCTGGGACTGAATATGTCATAAAGAGCTAAGATTTACTGAGAGCTTTCTAAATCCACTTCTCTGAGCTAAGGACTTTCTATGTCTTATCTCATTCTGACTCTATAGTTGGGAAAACCAAAGCTAAGTTGTCTTCCCAAGACTGCAGCTTCAAAGTGGTGAGCCCACAGTCTGACCCCAGTTGCCCAGTTAGGTAGCTCAAGTTCCTGCCTGTTACTCTGAACTGCTTTTCATGGTAACACATATAACTCCACTCATGCCACAGTCACTCAACTTCATATGGGCTGGTAAGTGTGGCTGGGAACTAGTGATTGCTATGTTTAAAATATAACAATCTTGGGGCACGATCAACTCCCCATTACTACCTAGCTCAACTCCTTCACATGCTAAGCCAATTATCAGTGGTTATGATTAAACATGAGCTAAAGACAAACTTCCTGGAGTTCCAGACTTGGTTACCTGGCTAATAAAGATTTGATGTCACTCATGCATCTGAAAGCAAAGGTCCTTCTTACAGGCTAGAGCAGCTTCTGGCAGGATAGTGAGCCACTGCACTGAGGGCACAGGATGGAATGCCCACAGATGCTGCTTTGGGCAGGAGAAAAATGAGTGTAGTGATGTTGCCATGTACTGTACATGCATGCCAGGGGGGTACGTTTTACACTAGGACCCCATCTAAAATGCCAAGGAGAATTCAAACTACTCTCTTATCGCCACGGCCCACGGACAAGGCAGAAGGTCCAGCGGAAGGTTCATGCTAGGGAGCGTGTGGAGCAGAGGCAATTTGCACAAGCAGTGATAAATAAAGGCATGGTGTTTCAAGACCCGTCTGAGCAACGTGTAAGCACAGGCCAACACACAGTGGGGCACATAGAGAAAACTCAGCCAGAACTGACTCTTCTGCCTCTGAGTAAGGTGACTGCCAGCCTCTTGGTGAAAACCTGAAACTTCATCCTCAGAACTAGACGCACTCCACACCACCTTGCACGTAGGTGTGTGGAGAGAGGCACACACGGTTTTCATTAAGAACAACCTAGAGTCCATTCATCAGCTACCAGTCCTTCTGCCATCATCATGGAACCGTAAATAAGAACTCCTTGAGGTGCAGTCGAGCCTCCATAGCTGACCACCTCCTTAAGTTGACCTAATCTTTATAGACTGGACATGCATCACATGCATGTATCAGTATAGCAAGCCTCATTCCTTATGTTGACTACCTCCGTATCTTGATCAATTTGGTATAGTCCCTTGGTGGTCAATTTATAGAGGTTCTACTATATTTTTATATTTTCACATAGGGATCTCTGTATGGCCATGAAAGTGAATATTCTCAAAAAAAAATTGAGGGTGCCTCACTCAGTATATGTACTGACAATAAGATGGAACGCATAATATGTGTCAGTCCTCTCAATAAAATTTATGATGCATTTTCAAAAGAGAATAAATAAATAAAGATTCTGGTACCCAGAGTGGGCAAACCAGGAAAAATCTCTCCTAACCTGTGTTTGTTCTGATGGGGCTTACTTGTGTCTAAGACACCACACATGGTCTATGAACAAATTGAATGGTGCCTTAGTCCCTTTTGTGTTGCTAAAACAGAATATCACAGACTGGTAATTTATAGTAAACAGAAATTCATTTGGTTCATGGTTCTGGAGGTTGGGAAGTTCAAGAGCAATGCACTAGCATCTGGTGATGGCCTTTGTGCTATACTACCCCAAGGTGGAAGATGGGAGCACAAGATAGTGTATAAGACAGCAAACAGAACTGGGCAGGACTCACCATTAGGACCTGCTCCCACAATAACTATCACTCTTGTGATAACAGCAGTAGTCAGTTCATGAAGGTAGAGCCCTCACCAATCACAAGTGATTAGCATATAATCACTTGACTCAGCACCTGTGGCTCAAGTAGCTAAGTCACCAGCCACATACACCTGAGCTGTCTGGTTCAAATCCATCCTGGGCCCACCAAACAACAATGATAGCTGCAACCAAAAAAATCAAACAAACAAACAAACAATAGCTTGGCGTTGTGGCGGGCTCCTGTAGTCCCAACTACTTGGGAGGCAGAGGCAGGAGAATTGCTTGAGTCCAGGAGTTTGAGGTTGCTGTGAGCTGTGTGCCACAGCACTCTACCCAGGGCGACTGCTTGAGGCTCTATATCAAAAAAAAAAAAAAAAAAAAAAAACCTAATCACTTCTCAAAGGTCCCACCTCTCAGTGTGGTTGCATTGGGGATTACATTTCCAACACATGAATTTTAGGGAACACTTTCAAACTATAGCAAATGGATATTTCTAACATAGTGTTTTAGCCTGGTGTACACCTGGTGACCCAATTTACTATCTAGTTTAGGGAAAGAAGAGCAGATGTTACTCAGCTGCTAGGGGAAGTGTGTGGAAAATTAGAGTCTTGCATAGTCAAGGTCAATGGGAGCTTACATTGACGCCAGGACAACAACCACGCACGAAGCTCGAGATCCATGCTGAATACTCAGTTCATGTTTGTTGATTGAATGAAAACTCACTTTAATCCCACCCCTGAGAATCTGTTAGTTTTAGAGTTCGTACCAAAACCCAGTGCAAAATCTGAAATGCCATTTAGAAAGAAAGCCTAGAATGGCACACAGCTTAAATATTTTTTTTTCTTTATTTTTTATTGTTGGGGATTCATTGAGAGTACAATAAACCAGGTTACACTGATTATTTTTTTCAGCTTAAATATTGTGTCTCCCAAATATCTCCTTTGTATGGGAGGATTCTGCTAAGCCACGCATCAGATTGAAAGTGCTTACCTGCTTGAGAACCTTCCATTTAAATCCCTGTGAAGTTGACAGCCATTTTTCGGGAGCCGTTGAATAACTCCGATTTTCTTGGAGCTGCTTCAGAAAAGCTAAGCCCTTTCTATTGTTTATCTACTTGGGACGCCAGGTCACTTTTCAGAGAAAACTTGTTTGCTCTGGAGTCCCTGACCAAACTTGTGAATTCTCACTAAAAACTCATAGCAGCCTAAAGCCTAGTCATTCTTTTCAAAAGGTCCTGTTTTGATAGGGTGCTTGGTTGTATCTTCTACCAGTCACCACTTTATCATGAAAAACACACCCAACATATTTTGTTAAGGAATAATTTGTGCATTTCCTGCCCTCCAGGTTTCAATGTTTTGTATAGTGAAGTCTAAGGAATGTTGAGGCTCAAGTATGTTAAGAAGAAACCCTGCCCCGCTAAATCATCATGGCCTTTAGGGATCAGCTACCATGGACTCTGGGGCCCCACTAAGACACTTGAGAGCCAGGGCCTGGGGCAGGAAAAGGAGGGAGGGGGCCTGGTGGGATCACACCTGCAGTGCATCTTGCAAGGATATCTGTGAAACTTAGTAAATGTAGAATGTAAATGTCTTGGCACAACAACTAAAAAAACTCCAGGAAGGCTATGTAGTCCGGTATGATGAAAATGTGTCAAACGGTTTATGAAACTAGTGTATGATGCCCCATGATCATATGGATGTGCACAGCTATGATTTAATAAAAAAAGTAAATAAATAAACTTACGTTTCATGTCTCACTGCTAGCAGGTCACTGCTGCATCTTTCAGAGAATTTCGGTCCACGCAGTGGGGTGCATATCATGTTAGAAAATGTTAAAGCAATTATAGTCTTTTTTTTTTTTCTTTATGAATAAGTTTATTCTTAAAAATATGGAATGCTTCACGAATTTGCGTGTCATCCGTGCACAGGGGCCATGCTAATCTTCTCTGTACCATTCCAATTTCAGTATATGTGCTGCTGAAGCGAGCACAGCGATTATAATCTTTGCTTACACAGTCACTACCTGGGTCTCAAGAGAACCAAGAATTCAACTTCTATGTACTTTCTTATCCTACTCTCATCTGCGAGATTCCAGGGCTGGCAGGTGAGTGAGCACCACACAGAGGGGACACAGGAAATGGGGATCTGTGTGTATTGAGGGTCTGAGTCAGCTTTATCCAACAACTCTTTCAGAAATGGACCAAAGCAGAAAATGACTCATTTTTCAATTATTTGTAATAGTCCAATCACACACTTCACTCTGTTCTTTTTCTCTTTTCTATGGACTTTTCTAGAATTCTCAAGACTATTTAGGAAATAGTTGCCAGATAGCATCACTCACTACATAATTTAACCCCTGAAACTCTGTTCTCAGTAATAGATATTATTTAGGGTAAAAAATATTTTTTTTCTTTATCATTTACTCCTGAAATAGTTCTGAAACTTTTCAGAGCCCAGGGGTATTCACTCATTCCACAAGTATTTATTAATAACCTTCTAAGTGCTGGGAACCAGGTAGGTGCAGAGACCAAGTCCTTGTTGCCTGACGTCACAGTGTAAACAAATAAGTAAGAGACCTGACAAAAATCTGTACTGTATCGGAGGGTGGTGAGTGTGTGCTGTGGAGAATACCCAGCAGGGCAGGGGGCAGGCAAGTGGCACGAGTGAGTTTCAGTGGCAGGTGTCCCCACTGGGTGCCTGGGTTCCTCCCGGTAGTGCCTGGGGCACTGACATTGAGGATTGGACCAGGTATGGGTCTGGATTGCAGCATCAGTGAAAGGGTAGGGCTGGTAGTGACCTTTCAAGGCCACTGCCCAGTCCATTCATTTCACCTGTGGAAAGACTGAGCCCAGAGGTGTCAACCAGCCTGCTGTGGTCTCAGCTCAGCAATGGGACCCAGATGCTGGTATCTAATGACCTCCCCCTGAGAACTCTCACAGCCCACCTGCCCACCTGCAAGGGCCCCGCCTGGTTGTCCAGGTTGCTCATGGAGCAAATTCTGGTCCTTGTCAGGAGCTGGAGGCAAACAAGCTGATGAGATGTGTCCTTTGTCCCAGGCTCCGAAGTGGCTGGAACCCAGCATTAGAACGCCATGTGGTCTTCCCTGTAGTAGTGAATTCCAGGCACTGTAGGTGACCCAATCAATTCACCTTTCGGAGAAGGTGTAGCCTCACCCTCAGGCACTTATAGTGTAGACTCCTGCCAGTGCTGAGCCCAGGTTGGGGGGGGGGGGGAGTGACAGGTGGAAGACTGCCCACTTCACTGTGTCCAGCGCCAGCAGAAGTCCCCTGACCAACGCGCTGTGATGATGAACAGGGCTGGCTCTTCTTTGTAATTTACAATGTGCATCCAGTACTCACATCTTCCTTCCATCTGCTTTGAAAAGAGCAGATGCTGAATTAGATGTGTATCAGTAACTGGGAATATTCTGCCCAAAACATTATGTTCTGCAGAGTGGCGAGTCATTGGCGTTACTCCAGCCCATGGAACCTGGGCGGGCTGCCATCATTATCTCTGAGCAAAGTGAGAACAATGCGTTTCCTGTCCAAACAACCAGAGAACTTAGGGGTCAAAAGGAGGTACCCTCTCTTGCAGAGTGAGCTCCTAAGTGATCATAGTAACTGGAATATTCAGCGTAACATATTGTACTGGTCTGACCCCTTGATTCAACACACATCCTATCACAGATGGCACTAATGAGACCCACAGAGAACATGAGCCTTCTCCTCTCTGGGGCTGCAGTCCAGTAGAAGGGATAAGGCCTATGAATAAATGGCGGGTCTCTGCTGCATGAGTGTTATGACCGTACTATTGAAAAGCTACAAACTCTCCTGTAGGTACAAGAGAGAAGGATTAGGGTTGGGGTCAGGGAATTCTTTTTGGAAGAGGCGATATTGAAGCTAGGTTTGGGGGGATGGGTGGGGACTGATCAGTGCGGAAGAGAGAAAGTGTTCCATGTTGGCTGCACACCACAACTAAGGCCCACAGTCTGGGAAGAGCAGGTGTGGGGCACAGGAGCCACATGCTGCTTGGTGTGGCTGGATAGTGAGGGGCAGATGGGGAAGGGCAGTGTGCAGGCCGTGAGCCCACTGGCTTTGGCAAAGTGGACAGATCTACATACACAAAGTGAGAGCTGTCTTGCCCTGCATTGGGAACCTAGAACTCGGCACCGGGCTCACAAAGGTGGCCAGATGTGCCCTCACCTTTCAGCAGCCATGATCTCTTATCCCCACATCAGAGCAGCAGATTCGCAGTCACTCTGGAATTTGACAACTTTTCCTTTCTCCCCTAAGACTACCTTTGCACTTCAGCTCTTCCACACAGCAGCCAGGCAGCCAGCACTTTGCTAATTGCTCTGATGGTTACATTATAATGATGGGTGGTTTCCATCTGAGAATCAGGTTCAGTTGTTAAGCTGGCCAGCCTGCTCCGCTTAGCACCCGGGTCTCCACATCACTACCAGACGCGTCAGTGGCAGACAGAGTTAATTGGGAGCTGGCAGCCATCTCAGCATTGCTGGCCTGAGACCGTACTGGGTCACTGCAGTAATTTCACATGAGTGCAAGAGGGTGGCTTGGGTAGTTTTCATTTTTGAATTTGTCTGGAGGCGGAAACAGCGGGTATGTGCTTCTCCAGTTAACGGGACAGATAAAACTTGACGTGACATCTTTCTTGGGGTCTGGGCTGGAGATAGCAGATGGGGACGCGTTTTCTCCTTCCCTCTCCGACTTCTTCCATTACGACTACACCTTCTGTGTTAGGAGGAAGTCAATGAGACCACAGTGGAAAATCTCCTATGTCTAGTCCCTTATTTTTAAGGGAACCAAAGGCACATTTGGAATCCCTAGAGCACACCTAACTTCAAGTAACCAGCCTCATGTTTTAAAAAAATGTTTGTTCACACAGCTCCTAGAGCATAGGTTTCATGGCTGTAATTATTAACAAAAGACACATGTCTCATTAAAAACCCAGGGTTCCATTAAAATAATACACAAGATGAGCAAACCCAGAGACCCTGGCTCAAGAGGAGAGGGTCTGCTTAGCAGGAAACGGGGGTGGATGAGGAAGCATTATAAAAATGCAGAGAGAGACTTGGTGGGAGCATTGGTAGAAATGCCCATCGGTCACTGACCTCCAGAAAATTTACCAGGGGTAGAAGATGGTATTTTTGCTGAGGATAAAATTAAAAGAGAAGACAGTGTCCCTGCCCAGTAGGTGAATAAGCTTTCAAGAGAGCAACGTTTTCAACAACGAATTCAAACGGTGAATACCGTCCACGTGGTGCACCGCTTGGTGATGGAGTGGGCAGTGTCTAGGAGGGGCTCTGGCCATGCACCTGTCCCTCCAGAAATCATAGCTGGGGGGGCTTGGCTTTCTGTGGTTGCCAGGAGACAAGTAGAGATGGGAGGAAAAAACGCCGAATCTCTGCTTAGGCATTTGTGGAGGGAACGGCTGAGTCTGGCCAAGGGGAGGCATTTGGCTGATGACTGAGCAGAAGTCATCACAGAGAGAGACGGCGGGAAGTGTGCCCAGGGCCTCTGGATGGAGCCTTTGCCCCACACTAGCCCAGCGCTCTGGCAGGTTTTTTGTTTCTGCATATGTTTTTTTAATCTGCTGGAATCTAGAATAAATGGATCCCCGCCTCCTTTTCCCCAAGAAGGGCCCATGAGCAGCATTCAAAGCCACAGGGCAGGAGCCACTACACAGCACTAACCGTGTTCTCCCACTGCCTCTCCCACAGCCCCAGTCCCAAGCCTCCCAGAAGCAATGCTGGGGGAATTTTTAGAATGGAAAAGCATCTTTTTGACTTTTTAACTAACTCAGGAGTCTGGGTGCAGCCTCTGGAAGTAGAGGTCCTAATGACACCAACCAAGGTGACCTTGGGAAGCACCCTTTGTTTTTGTTCACTCTGTTGACAGTCAACAGCCAAAGGCCATCATTGTCCCACCTGTTGAAAATGTCAGAGAAGGCAGGTGTCTTCATGTTATTCTTACTGTGAAAAAACAATATTTACTGTAAATCATTCTAGGTCCCTTCACATCTTTCAAATACACTTAGAAAGGAAAAGGGGTCCTCTGTTCGATTATAACAAACATGTTCCAAATAAGTGGCCGAGGGCATTTTCATCCTATGAGCTCTTAGCTTTGGAGTGAAGGAGAGGAAGTTTCCAGAAACTCCAATTCCAGAGTTATTACAGCTCTTCAGAGAAACACTCAGATGGGGAAATGAAGCTACGTTGATCTGCCATGTTGTTGAGTTTCTCCACACTGGGGAAGGAGAGGGATTTGGGAAGGCTGTTCTGCTTTTTCACTAGAGATGAGACAATGTATTGGTGTTCACTGGGGCTACAGGCTGCGTCTGAAGCTGAGCTGCCATTACCACGGCAACAAGGTGCTCTCGCCCCTCTGTGATGCCACTTTTGTTTTGATGGAACCATTTCCCCCAGTGTCTGGAGAGTTATTTCCCAGTGGACATTTTGACCCAACATAGCACTTACAGAATATTAGCCTAGGAACTCATGCAGAGCATGCATTTTAAAATCAGAAATGCTCCAACTTGGAGATTTTGCCAAAACTTAAAAAATAAAAGAGAACAGGGGTCAGCCCGAAGCCCATGGGAAGACTAGCTTGGCAGCCAGGCTGGGTCATGAGATCAGGACATTCTCCTGTGGAGAGCCATGAATTTAGTTCAAGCAAATAAGAAGCTATTTGTCATACACCCTGGAAGATGCCAGCCACATACACCTGAGCTGGCGAGTTTGAATCCAGCTTGGGCCCGCCAATCAACAATCATGGCTGCAACCAAAAAATAGCTGGGCATTGTGGCAGGCACCTGTAGTCCCAGCTACTTGGGAGGCTGAGGCAGGAGAATTGCTTGAGCCCAGGAGTTGGACGTTGCTGTGAGCTGTGATGCCACGACACTCTACCCAGGGCAACAGCCTAAGGCTCTGTCTCAAAAAAACAAACAAACAAACAAACAAAAAAAAACATGTACTAACCATTTGTTTATTTTAAAAACAATATTAATGTTTTCATTGAGAAATAATTCATATAACATCATTTGTTTAAAGCAGCAGTTCTCAACCTGTGGGTCGTGACCCACAGGACCTGTATTAAAGGGTCACGGCATTAGAAAGGTTGAGAACCACTGGTGTAAAGGGTGTGGCCTGGCAGTTTGTAGTGTGTTCACTGAGTTGTTGTGCAATCATCACCACAGTCAATTTTAGAACATCTTTACCACCTGAAAAGGAACCCCCGGTACCCATTAGCAGTCACTCCCTTGTCCCCATCCTCCAGTCCCAGAAAGTCATGGATCTACTGTTTTTCTCTATAGATTTGCCTATTCTGAACATTTCATATAAATGGAATCACACAACATGTGGTCTTTTGTAACTGGCTTCTTCCCCTTAGCATGATATTTGTAAGAATCGTCCACATTGCAGCATCTGTCCATACATTATTCCTGTTGGTGGCCACATAATATTCCACTGTATGGATATTTGCCAATAGATAAATATTTGGATTGTTTGCATTTTTAGCCATTGTGATTAATTCTTCTACAAGCATTCGCCTACAAGCTTTTGTGTGAACATATGTTTTTATTTATCTTGAGTATGTAATGAGCAGTGGAATAGCTGGATGATAGGGCAACTCTACTTTTAATAATTTGAGAAGATACTGGATTGTTTTCCAAAGCAGCTACACTATTTTACATTCCCACCAGGCTTTGTATAAGGAATCTAATTTCTCTGCATCCTTGCCAATGCTTTTAAATTATCTTTCTTTTTGATTATAGCCATCGTATTGAGAGTTAGGTGATAGATCATGTAATTTTGATTTATATTTCCCTGGTAGATAATAATTTTGAGTATCTCCTCATGTGTTAATTGACTACTTGTATATTTTATTTTGAGAAATATCTATTCAGATCTTATACTTATTTTTAATTAGATCATTTGTCTTATTATTTTGTTGTAAGCATTCTTTACATAGTCTAGATACAAACCTCTATCAGATAGAAATATGACTTGCAAAAATTTTCTCCCATTCTGTGAGGTTTCTTTTCACCCTTTGTTGGTGTCCTTTGAAACCCAAGAACTGTTAATTTTAATGATATTCAGTTTATCTATTGGTTCTTTTGTTGCTTGCTTATGTTTTTGAAACCGAATTTTAAAGACTTTTGAACTTAAATAGTTCAGCCCTCTGTGTACTTCTGATGGGCATAGATAAGAATTGACCATAATGTCTGGAAGAGAAAAAAGTGCTCAAAGAATGTGAGCTATGATAATAATAATAATAATTAATAACAATAGTGATGATTATTATTACACAATATTAGACAAAATACTTAACCTTCAGGACTATTGTTTTCTTATCCAGAAATGAAGAAGGGAAGAGAGGGGATCTCCAGTTGGAGTGTGCATTTTCTGATGCACAGGTTTGGGCCTTAAATAGGTAGTGAGAGGCTTAGTGAGGGTAAGTGAGTTGCCCTAGGAAATTGTGCCACTGGTTTGGATTTGAACCCAGAAGGGACTGGCTCCAAAATCTGTGCTTTTTCTCCATCAATGTAATATGTCATCACAGTGGAGGAAAAAAGTCTTGAAAGCAATTTTATTAAAATTTTACACTAAGGACAATGCTGATTGTCAAGTACTTTGGTAGAAACTCAAAATAAAACCATCCAAGACATCCCTGAAGATGAAAGGCCATTGGGCTTTCTTTTTGCCCTTTGTAAGCTGAAGCTTGCCTGGATGCCATTTGTTTAATGCTATAAAGTGTACCTATAAATGTAAATTCTTGACCTAAGCAGTCTAGAGCAAGGTGGGAGATGAGCCGAGGTGGTGTTGGGGGGGTGAGGAGGGAGCCACATGAATGAGACCTGAGCAGTATCAGAGGTGAAAATTCCCCCACTGAGACTCTCCCCTCCTGCCTGCTTCTTTCACAGAGGATCTGGTGGGAGAGAAGTCCTGGAGGAAGCCCTGGTGCAGAACCTGTTGTCTCTGCCATCAGCTATGGTAATGTTTATGTATTCTGAGGAGCCATTTCAGTAGACCTGAGAATCAAAAATACATAATTTCAAAGTGCTGGTTTAAATGGTAGATTAGCAGGAATTGAGTCCTTGAGAACTATGAATTTAATTGATCATAAAAGATTGCCACTTTTTGAGATGATGCAATTACTGGGAGAATTAATTTTGCTCCTTGAGTTATCTGACAGATAAGTTTTGTAAGTATGAAGTATTTGCATTGCGTGAACAGAAAGAGGATTCACATTAAGTAATTAATTCCTTGGCTAGTCTTAGGACAGTTTCTATCCCAAGTAATAAGGAAATTTAAATGTCTAACACCTTTAAAAGAAGCCACTTTGCCTGGACAGTGTCTTGAATTCCAGCCACACTTTTTTTTGGGGGGGGAGGGGGGACAGTCTCACTCTGTCACTTTGGGTAGAGTGCCATGGCATTATCATAGCTCACTGCAACATCAAACTCTTGGGCTCAAGTGACCCTCTTGCCTCAGCCTCTTGAGTATCTGGGATTACAGGTGCCTGCCACAGCACCCAGCTAGTTTTTCCATTTTTTGTAGAGATGGGATCTGGCTCTTGCTCAGACTGGTCTCCAATCCTGAGCTCAAGCAATTCACCCATCTCGGCCTCCCAGAGTACTAGGATTATAGGCATGAGCCACCATGCCCGGCACCAGCTACACTTTGTAATTGAAGAAGTTCAACGTGTCTGTGCCCTGCAGAAGCAGACCCCAGAGTGCACCCGGAGGAACTCTAGGACAGGCATACCTCCCAACTCCTCCATGGTCCTGTATCCAGGGGACAATAGTGCTCTGTACTGGGCTGAGATGTTCCACCCAGGTAGACACAGCTGGGGTGGTGTCCACAGTGAAAAGCCTTTTTGTCTGAATGTCCCTTTCTTTCCTGCACCATCCTTCTGGCTCACTAAGGCAATAGCAGAGTTGCTTGTCAAATCGGGTTTCCAGTTGTGTTCATAAGCATTCCTATGTTTCTGGGGAAGCTGCCAAGCCTGCCAGTAGGAGCAATCCCTCTCAGCAGTTTTGAGTGTGCTTTTAGCCTTTGGGAAAAACCCCCAAGAAGAAAAATTTCCCAAGGTTGCCATTTTGTTCTGAAAAAAAGCACCACTTTCTTTGCAAAAATCAACTTTGGGTAAAACAAAACAACACAAAATTACAGCAGAACCTCCAGAACTATTGTTTGGGGACCACAAACTCCCGTCCTAGGCCTCCAGCTCTCTGAAGGCCACCAATCCAGAGTATTACAGAAGGACACTGAGGTGGTCAGGCAGCCCAGGAGGGTGCAAGAGGCAGAGGGGGAGTCGTCTCCACCAGCTGGGAGGTGGAGAAGGTTACTTTACCTGAGTTCTCATTCCACTGGGCAGAGGGAACAGGAGGGTATGTGGCATCCCCAGACACATTTTCTAGCGGGAAGGCTCATCTGTTTTCCTGGAAGATACAGTCTGCTGACCTTCCTATTTCTTCTATTTCTTCCTAGCTCAGTTTTTAAAGCAGACCCACCTGATACCATAATTCAGGGATACATCTTAATTATTGATAATTTATCAATTAGGTGACGTACTTCATAGACAAAAGAAATATAGAGATACCATGGCTTAGTTCTCTCAGTTTTATAAATAAAGATCCGGAAATGTCAACTTTGGTTCCAGCTACAAAGCTAGTGGATGGTAGAGACAGACCTAGACCCTGTGTCATGCTCCCTGTCTGGGGATTGCTCAATCAGCCATGCTCTTTTCATGTCACATTTCAAATACTGGGGGGTTGGGGACTGGAGAGACACATGGTTTTAAACAAGGAGAGTAAGTGTTAAAACATGGAAACTTGAGTCCCAGTTGGGAGAAGACACTTTTGGGTCAATTGGCTCATTGGTACCTTCTTTCCAGACCCAGAAGCTGGACATCTAAAGCCTCTGTTGCAGCTACAGGGAAGGGGACACTGGCCAGCTCAGCGTGACTGCCAGGCTGGCTGAAGTGGGAGAGCCTTTTTTCCAGGTGTCACCGGTGCAAGGAAGGATTTAACTTATGTTGAAGAGATGGCTTCACTGGCCGGATTCACACATGTGCTTCCCTTTCTCAACACGTTAATTTGTAAGTTCACGGAAATGGCCCAAACCTCTTCTCAGGGTATTTGTGATTTTAAACATGAAATAAGCATGTGGCTTGGAGTTCTTGAAAGAAATCTATTCAAGGTCACATCTTTGGCCATTTTTATTCTAGCTGGATACATGAGTTGTTTGTGTCAAATTTTCGTGATGTTCTAATATTTTCTAGAGCAAGAGCATAAATTATGAGGGTTTTTTCACCTTCTGTCATCTTTTCACACCAATGATTTGTATGAAATTTTAAGTTTTAGGGGAAAGCAAATGCTCACTACTAAGTATGGAAACTTACTTAGTTCTCAGAATGGGAACGCCCATTATGTTCGACTTGCAGAGACACCGGGTGGTTTTCCCATGAGACTGAAGTACTTCTCTTCCTTCTCCCCAGGGGCCCTAGGAAAGGCTTGGAGACAAGGGAAGGCCAATAAATGGCTTTGAAAAAATGAAAACTAGAGTCCTCCAAAGACAAGAGTGAGTCCCATTCTTGGCATAAGTGCCTTTGGGCATCAAGTTTCAGTTCAAAAAGTATCAGTAAATAATGATCTGCTTTGTAGGTAAATACTGGGTTAGGAGCCTGAAGAGTAACAGCTAGTTTGCTCTGGTTGTTTGCAAATTGCTAGTCCAAGTGAAAGCCAGTTTCTCTGAGTGGTCAAACCCTGCAGCGTCAGGGAGCTGTGCCTGTGTTTGTGTGTGTGCGTGGGTGCACCTGTGCATATGTGTGTGTGCATGCACGTGTGTGTGCTCGTGTGCACATGTATGTATATGTGCTTATTTGTGTGTGTGTGTGTATGTGCCTGGGTGTCTATGTCTGTGCGCATTTGTGTAAGGGCATGTTTTTGGATAGTTGGTGGGACAGGTGATTCAAATGTTATTTGATTGGCAGATGAGAGTGATATTTCCTTCCCACCTCACTTCTAGGCCTCTCCTTCCTTCCCTCCAACACTCCTTCACCCAACATCTGATCACTCTCTCTCCAGACACTGCAAAAAATAATGACTTCAGCCTCTTCTCTTTGCTGTCAGGAACTGGGACCCAAGCCTGAGTGATGTGCCACGGGACCTGCATGTCACTGCTGGCCACAGAGCCTCCAGACACCAGGCACAGAGCCACCTGTGCAGGACACACAACAAACTTCCAATGAAGGTGCCCATGATGGTCTTGGTGATAAAACGTCAGTCCATGCTGGCACTTCTGCTTTGGCCTAGCACCACCAGATGAGCGAGGCAGAGCCTGGGCGCTGGCTCACAGGGTGCCTTCACCATCTCTTCCCCCATCTCCAACTGCCCAGGCTACGAGGTCATTATTTCTGTCTCACACATTCATTTTGAACTTGGGCATTTTTATTCTATATATATTCACATTGAAGAGATGAGCTGAGAGCTTGCACATGCCAGTAAACTAAAGCAAGGTTTTATTTTTATATCATGAAAAAAATCACCTGAAAAAGACAAACCAGGCCTGGTATGAAAATTCTACAAAATCATCAGGGTCCCAGGATCCTCCCACCTTTCTGCTCTCCCGGGTCCTCATGTCATATTTAAAGCAGGAGGAAGATGAAGAGCAAAGGGCAAAAAGGCAGCACAACCCGAACATGCTCTTTCTTATCCCAATTTTAGGATTTACCACATATTCACCAACCAGCTTCTCATCATGCTTCCCCGGCCAGAACTTAGTCAGGGCCACCATATTTGCACAGGACAGTGGCCAATACAGGTTTCTTTTTCTAAAGACCAGATACCTTGCCACTTACCACAATCACATTGGGATCTTGTAGAAAAAAAAGAGATTGGATATCATCAAGGCAATTATCTGTCTCCATTTTCAGCTGAAGCATCTAATTGATGAATGCTGAGAAAGAAATTCTATCACCAATACTTGCAAAATAGGTAACCGACTAAAGCTTAAAATATGAATATAAGACTTTGAGGATGTTTTCCATGATCAACAGAGAGAACTGTCTATGGTAGTACAGTGCCATCTCCCATCAAATGGCTCTTAAGTCTTGAACTTGAAAGAGGCACTGAACAGAGTTACGTCCAATTCAATAGTTAATTCCTCTGGGATTGCTAATAGGGAATTAAAGTCTATTGTAGTGGTCCACTGATACAGGTTTGCAAAAAGGATGGTTTTTATTTGACACCTTTATGTCTCCTGCTTTATAGGAAAAACCAAAGAAGTTTCCCTGATGGACCAGTGGCAGCCCCCAATAGTCTTTACCTGCCCACATCCACTGTTGATGTTCCAATAGGGAAATTCTGGAACCTCAGCCTTCTTCACAGCTGGAGGTAAGCACAAGATCTGATGCTGGTTGATGGGAACATTTGCTTCTGGGATGCTTTTTTGAAGACTATCATGTTGAGATTAGATAATTTTTCACAATGAGTTCCCAATAACAGGAAAGCTGTGGGCTCAGTCTTTGCTGCTGCCGTAAGCTTCTGACTATCTCCCAGAAGGATGGGCAGCTTCATTCATGTTTACCAGGGATAGGGAGATGTGCATCCTCTATCTCTTTTAAGTCTTACACAGAATCCTCTGAGGTACAGATCCCTATTTTATAAATAAAGAATCTCAAATCCAGTGAGAATAACTCCACTCTGCCTGGCTGGAATTTGCCTTTACTCTCTGCACAGAATGTTGAACGTCTGACATGGGGGCTGCAAACCTGCATCCATTCCCACTGCCCAAGGATATTGCTTTTCCCTTTCTCTTTTCCTCTGTCTGCAGTGCTGGAGCACAGACTGAGGAGATGGAAAGCTGAGTGCATGTGTTACTACTGCAGGGGTCCGCCTGGCTCCTGCCTGTGAGTTCTCAAGAAAAATGGAGAACCATGTGCAGTGACTATGGCCCTGAAGATCTGTGTTCAGGGATTACTTTATGAGACAGGTTCCTTGTTCCCTTTAGCTAAGCATGAAGGCTCTCGATGGCCATCATTAAGGCTGCCTTGCATACGTCAAAGCAGATCTTCACGCCAGAGACACTGCATAACAAAGCCACCGAATATTCATGTCATAGCCACCGAATATTCATGCATTTGTGTTCCAGTTCATTAAAATGAGCAGTTACAACATCAGAATAAAATAGGAAGACATCCATGAATTGTTTTAAACCAATTGGGTGACAACACTTACTATTTTTAAAAGAAATGTTGACTGAAAAAGTTAAAATTTTCCAAGTTCTTAAAATGCATGATGTCTGTCCCTTGTTTCTAAGACTTATTACACTGCATGTGATCTCTTGTTATAAGAATTATTAGAGAAAAGAAAATCATGATAGAGGCAATTGGTTAAAATGGTCAATAAAATGTTCTTAACTGAGAACTTCAGCCCAAAGATGGAGTGATATGGAGGTGAAAGTGTATATTTCACTCATTGAAGAGGAGAGGGCTTCACAGCACCATTTTTATTTTTAAAAGTTGTGCTAACTGACACTTATCTATATGTATCATTTAAAAAGCCCGGAGATGCATTCTCCATTTGGTTATCCATTATTGCTTACCTTAAGAATTTATGAAATAGCATGGAAGACTGTAATATTACGTTTTAAAGAATTCAGACTTGTTTCTCTCTCAGCTAATCTGAGCAGCGTTTCCTTGTATGAAGAATGCATTCTGATGACACACTCTGGGAATGCAGTGGTGACCAAGGGAGGGCCTGCCCTGGAGAAGCCGGTTACAGGGTGACAGCTAAGCATTAGACTGATGCTCACAGGAAGGCACCAAGTGGCAATCCAGACGCCTCTGGAGGGATGCCGGCTACTCTGCTTCTTCCAGGGAAAACAATTCCAAGTGATTCTTTGTGGCCCATGTTTCATTCACATGCATGAGTGTTTTCCTGGTGTTTTAGCCAAAGTTGGAAGCAATCCCATTTGGCAGTGTCCTGCCAGTGCTCTGCCGATTTCAAGCCCCTCTTTGGGAAGTGGCAGGAGAGCGAGGGGGTGGATGTGATGGACAGAGAGTTAGGTGGAAGAGTAAGACTATTTAAAATTAAAAATTTTGCCCAACATCTCTGGCCCTGATCTTCATTCATGGCCTGACTAGCATATTGCATTTGTGAGTGTCCTCGAAAGATCCTGTGCTATTGGGAAAATTAATTTCTCAGTCCTCATCTTATCATCTGTGTAACTAACTGGTGATGATGATACTTTGCTCACAACAGTTTTGACAGTTTCAGTAATATATCGTTGAGGTGAGTCTTGCGGTACATGGCTCACAAAAAGGGCTGGGTAAAGGATATCTTGCTAATATACAAATGTTCATGGAATCAAAAGAAGGCAGGATACCAAGCCCGGCTGGTGTACAGTAATGCCACAGTGCTCATGCTCTGGGTCTCTGCCGAGCCTGAGGCACATCCCAGCTTTGGAAGTGAAAAAATTCAGAATGACCAAGTAGCTGATGAGGACATAAGAGTATTTTCCATCTTAACGCAGGCTTCTATGGAACCTTGCCGCAAAACTCTACTTAATGACATTTTTATATAAGAAAAAGAACATACAGTTAGTTTTAAACAACTAAAATCATGTCAAATGGCCAGAAAACATAACTAAAAATTATCATTGAAAACCATGACTGAGAAGTCTTAGGATAAAGAAGGTACATTGTAAAATAAAGCTATGACTGTCATAAGTTTTTATGTACCAAATACTACAAAATATTATTAGCTATAGGCATAAAATATATAATAGCATTGATATGCATAAAATGTGAACTCTGAGAAATATAAGAATGGGCAGAAATACAGCAGCAACAGGCCTTAAACAACTCTAAAGCCTGTTATAGACCTAAAAGGCAAAAATGACATGTGATATTGATATTCTTAAAAACATAATTGATAAAATTACCTAATAGATATATCAGACTTTATCCCATTCCACCTAACTAGGAATATAACTGTTTTGCAGTGCCTGAGGCACACCATTAACAATCAGTGACTATCATAGGTTACAAATAACAGCTCAATAAATTCCCTCTTGAGTGGGAAGAGGGGAAGAAGAAGGGGATGGGGGGGTCATAATATATGGCACACCTCTTGGGAGTGGGACACAATTATAAGAGTGACTTAATCTAACAAGTGTAACCAATATAACCTAATTCTTTGTACCCTCAATGAATCCCAAACAATAGAAAAAAAAAAAAAATCATTCTAAAATGTAGAACCAATGCTGACTCTCTGAAATAATGCAATATATTTGTAATTTTTAATAAATACAAAACTAAAACAACTATAGTAAATAATAAAAATAATTACAATTTTTTTTTGAGACAGTTTCACTTTGTCACCCTTGGTAGAGTGCTGTGGCGCATAGCTTATAGCAACCTCTAACTCTTGGCCTCAAGCTATTCTCTTGCCTCAGCCTCCCTAGTAGCAGACTACAGGTGCCCACCACAATGCCCAGCTATTTCTTTATTATTTGTTTGTTTTTGTTTTTGATTAGCAATCCGGGCCAGGTTCAAACCCACCAGCCTGGAGCATGTGGCCAGTGCCCTAACCACCAGTCACCCAACCAAAAATAATTACAATTTTAGAAAAATTCTTCAGCTTTTGGTACTGGCTGTGTCTTAGTCAGTTTGAGCTTCTATAAAAGAATGCCGTAGACTGGGTGTCTTAAAAGACAGAAATTTAGTTTACACAGATGGGGGGCTGAAATTTTGAGGACAGGGTGCAATTGTGGTAAGGTTTTGGTGAGGACATTCTTTCTGGTCTCAGATGGTTGTATTCTTACTGTGTCTTCACCTGGTAGAGAGGAGATGGAGGGAAAGCAATCTGTCTACTGTCTTTAGGGAACTAATCTCATTCATAAGGGTACTATCCCTTGACCTAATCACCTCTCAAAGATCCCACCTACTAATACTATCATGTTGGGGGTTAGAATTTCAACATATGAATTTTAGGGGGACACAAACATTCGATTCATAGCATGCAGAGAAGTAAAGTGGTCATATAAACCTCTGAAGATAATAACTAAAAAAACTGAATAAAATAAAATAATCAACTCTTTTAAGACCCTGGAAACCATCCAAAAACAAATAGAAGCTAGAGGAGTTTAATTTCAAAACACTGCAAATGGAAGTGGTAAAAATTGAATTTATGGTTCATTAACACAAGAATGCACATCAATTTCAAGAGTACGGCAGTAGGTGGTTGGATGAAACATGGCCTTCTTGCCAGAGGTCAGTTTTTAGAGCTGGAAAAAAAGCTGAAAATTAAAAGTGGAAATTATGACTATACAAAAATCTCAAAACAATTAAGCTCCAAATTCAGAGAACAAACTCTAATAGCTAAACACAGAGATGTAAGGGAGACCCCAGGGGTCCTGTTAAAAAGTAACAACAGTAAAACAGGAAATCATTAACTTCCTTGAGCATAACAACAATGAAGACACAAGCTACCAAAACCTGTGGGATACTGCAAAAGCAGTTTTGAGAGGAAAATTTATCGCTTTAGATGCCTACATTGGAAAAACAGAAAGGGAGAGCATCAACAAACTCACAAGCCATCTTACGGAATTGGAAAAAGAAGAACAATCTAAGCCAAAACCCAGTA
Source organism: Loris lydekkerianus (assembly GCA_963574355.1). NCBI lineage: Eukaryota > Metazoa > Chordata > Mammalia > Primates > Lorisidae > Loris > Loris lydekkerianus. The sequence goes on from CAUYPK010027156.1 coordinate 51,489, forward strand.
GAAGAAAAGAAATCTCCAAAATTAAATCAGAGATCAATGAAATTGAAAACAAAAGAATCATTCAGAAAATTAATGAAACAAGTTGTTTTTTTGAAAAAATAAATAAAATAGATAAACCATTGGCCAGACAAATGAGAAATAGAAAAGTAAAATCTCTAGTAACCTCAATCAGAAATGATAAAGGGGAAATAACAACTGATCCCATAGAGATACAAGAGATCATCTCTGAATACTACCAGAATCTCTATGCCCAGAAATTTGACAATGTGAAGGAAATCAACCAATATTTGGAATGACACTCTCTTCCTAGACTTAGCCAGGAAGAAATAGAGCTCTTGAACAGACCAATTTCAAGCACTGAGATTAAAGAAACAATAAAAAAGCTTCCAACCAAAAATGCCCTGGTCCAGATGGGTTCACACCATTTGATAGA
>CAUYPK010027157.1:0-30817 GCA_963574355.1 Loris lydekkerianus
GAGGTTTCTGTGGGCTGTGACGCCATGGCACTCTATTGAGGGTGACATAATGTGACTCTGTCTCAAGAAAAAAAGAAGACCGCAGGGACTCCTGTGTGGAAAGCAGATGGTATTAGGAGAACAGGTGGATTATGGTGGGAATGCAGCCAGGAAGTGCTGGAATTGAAGAGAGTTTTTTTTGTTGTTGTTGTTTGTTTGTTTTTAGAGACAGAGTCTCACTTTATTGCCCTCAGTAGAGTGCTGTGGTGTCACAGCTCACCGCAACCTCAAACTCCTGGGCTTCGGTGATTCTCTTGCCTCAGCCTCCTGAGTAGCTGGGACTATAGGTGCCTGCCACAATGCCCAGCTATTTTTTTGTTGCAGTTTGGCCAGGGCCAGGTTGGAACCCACTACCCTCATTATATGGGGCTGGTGCCGCAGGCATCTCCCTGAAGAGAGGTTTTTGCAGAGGCCATGGAGACAGGAGGGGGGTTGTCGAGGGCCATTTGGAGGACTTGCTGATCAACTGAATGTGGAAAGGGGAGGAAAGGGAGCAATCAAAGCTGCCTGCTAACTAGAACAACTGATCCCATAGGGACAGCTAGGGGAGGAGGACAGTGCTGGGGACAGACAGAGGTCAGGAGTTACTATTTGGATAGAAGCCTGGGATATCTTTTTAATCATTCAGGGAGGGGACAGGCTGGACATGAGAAAATGGAGTCACCAGAATAGAACTGTTCAAAAACCTGGGACTGGAAGAGATTAGCAAGGAAGAGTATAGTGTAGAGGGGTCAGACCAGGTTGAGTACCCAAAGTCCAGATGCCAGGAAACCAGGAAGGAAACAGAGAAGAGGCACCTGGCTTCCCATAAGACTCAGTGTCTTTACCGACCAGGCGTTGTTCCGCATCATCATTACCTGTTAATCCACCTGTCACTCAAGTTGCCTGGAAAACTCTGAAATCCTGTCCTAGTCTTATCCTGTATGAGCCGTGTCTAATGCATTGCCTGGCAGCTGGAAGGGCCTTTGAATGAATGAATGAATGAATGAATGAATGAATGAATAAGGCTTAGGAGGTTAAGAGATGATTGGTGCAAGGTCACAAGGACAGAGGCTTTTTGTCTAAATGGCTCCAGAAGACAATTCTGGGAACAAAAGTAATAGCTCAGAAACCTTCTCCCAGGTGTCATTTTCCTGGTCTGTAAAGTAAGACATCCAGGAGAAGTGATCCTTAACGTTACTCCCGTGAACACTCTGAGCACACACTGGAACCCTCCATCTGGCTTTCTGCTGCGGGAACCACAAGGAGACAAAACAACGCGTTGAAGTTGGGCTTCCTCGGTTGATGTTTCTATTCTTTCAGTCTTTTGTCTGTTTTTAAGCAGATCAAAGCGTGTCTTGTGAAATGTTTTGGCCCCAGATTAGAATTTAAGATGTACAAAGGGCAAGAGTGGACATTAATAAAAAAATCAATTTGGCCCTTTCGAATCAAGGGGCCACCACGAGGGTCAAGAGAGGTCAGGTGTATCCCTGCCAGGTCCCCAAAGGCATAAAGATGTTTTTGCTGAAGCTCAGGCTGGGGGCTAGTGACAGGCTCCCCGGCTGCCCCCTGCCATGCTGGAGAGCCAAACCTTCTCTCCTGACTTACAGGACTGGCAAAGACGGTGACAGGAGCCTGGCTGCAGAGGCTGGCTGGAATCCGGGCCCAGTAAAAGCCTGGAAGAGGGAGCTGCAGAGAAAGACAACCTTCAGAGGCTAACCTCGATATTTACAGTTTCATAATTTCTGCGGCAAGCTGTAGTCTCATGTTTTACACGTTCAGCAAGTTGAACAGACCCTGAAAGGTTTAACTGTCCAGTTGAAGCTATAATAAAGTTTATTTTGGTTAAAACCTGAAATGAGGCTGAGTTGGGATTTTTCAGCCTGGTGGCTTTGTGTAAACAGTTTACTTAACATCGTTTTTGGCTCTTATTCAATAAACCACCATGATAATCCCATTCACAGACAAAACAGATCACAGATTAGCAGACAGGCTGCTGTAAACCAGCACGTTACCTGCTCTTTGTGTGAAACGTAAGGGTCTGTTTTGAAGAAAATGCTAGACTATCTTTGTTTTCATAGTTGAAGAGAAGGAACGTTACATTGTTTAGCTCCATTTTTTTTTTTATACCACAAAAATAGATTTTAATTAAGCACATAAAGTGAGCAGGGCTTGGAGCTGTTATTTTCCAGAGAAGGCGTGCTGGCTTTATTCAAATTGGAAGAGACCCCAGGCGAATGCCAAAATCACCTATTGCTTACATTTCATTTTAATGTGCTCAAGTTCAATAAAAGTTTATCATCTCCATTAAACCGGTACCTATTGGAACTGATTTAATCTTGTTAGCACAAAGAACCACATGAAAGAAATCAAGACCCCAGGATGAGATTGTGCATAGCACAGTTTGCGGGAGGAGAAATTACAGAAACGAAATGAAGCATTCACCAATGACAGAGTGTCTCACCTGCTCTTGTGTGTGTGCGTGTGTGTGTGGAGCATGTTTGTGACACACAGATCCACGCAGCTGGCAACTTGGGGCCTTGGCTGCCTGCCACGGTGCAGCACGCTGGGGAGGCCGCCAGGCATGCTCAGTGTCACAGCACTGTCATGCTCTCACACGGACCATGAATTGTGTGACATTTGAACAAACAGATGTCACATGTAGGGGCGGTGGTCAAATGTCTACTGGCAACAGCACAGGGAGGACATATATCTTGATTCTAGCCCAGGAGAGCTACAGCAGACACACACACACTCAGACGTGCATGCGTACCTTTTTACCCCCACAATCAAAATACTCTTTCCATCAATCAGGAAGCCTCCTATAGTTCATAGCTATGTGTGAGCAGAATCCACGAATCCAGGGGGGTAGATCTTTGATTGAAGGTGTGGCTTGACCTTGGGACTTGGCCACATGGGATGTGAATGACAAGTAAGTTTTGGGGGGGGTTGTGACTGACAACTCATGGGTATTTGCTTACCTGAGACAGATCCAACAGGCCAGTGGATTTGGTAGATGAGCTCTGGGGTCTGAGTTTCGTAAAGACAGGGCAGCAGGTGGGAAGGATCCAGTTCCTTAGAAGATTCAGTGAGAACTAAGGCATGAGCACAGTTTCTCAGGACGGCAGGTGAGAAAGGCACTGGATGGAAGAGTTCTGTGCCAATCAGGCAGTGGAAGCTGCAGGGAGAACAGCCTCATGGTGGCACCTCAATGGGTTGCAGCTCTGGGAACAAAAGGTGACTGTCACCTGCAGCCTGAGCATTGCTATCTTAGCCATGGGGACAGTGGTGCAGCACAGCTTTGCAAGTGACTTGGCAAGGGAAGGAATCTGGAGTGGAGGAACATTTAATGACATTTTTGTGTTGCTGTGAAAGCCCTCTGAGGATCTCCTGAGAATAGCTGGTCAACCTTTGAGTGAAGGATTAGCAGTCCTTCTCAGACAGGGTAGGGCCTGAGCTGCTGAGGACACAGGGTGCCCAGGTTGCTGGGTTGTTGCAGGGACATGTACAATCCTCAGCTGAGTGCCAGCACCCTAGTGGAAGATTCAGTCGGCTCAGGCTCCTCTCACACCGACTGGGCCGCTCACACAGCAGAGGTTTCTTTCTCCGCATTCTGAAGACTGGGGGAGTGTCCTTGAGGTAGGCCTCATTTTGAGGGCTCTTCTCTTGGCTTGAAGGCGACCACCTTCTTGTGTGTACTCATTCAGTGACAGAGAGGGAGAGATGGAGAGGAAAAGCAAGCTCTCTGCATCTTGTCTTATAAAGGGCACTAATTCCACCACAAGAGCCCCACTGCCATGTCCTCATCCAGCCCTAATTACCTCCCAAAGGCCCCATTTCTAAACATCATCATGTTGGGGGGGTGAGTTAAGGCATCAATATATGAATTTTGAAAAGTCACAAACATTCAGTGTATAATAAGACTCTTTGTGGGAGGCCATAGACCTTCGAGATGTGTACATAAGTATCAGGAGAAAATGACCAAAGACTACTCTGGAGAGGACAGCTGTCTGCTTTCTCCCACTTCAGCTCAGAGAACACCACTGGCACTGATTGCCCTGTGTGTGTTTCTCAATCATGACAAGTTCCCCCTTCCTGGAATGATCTAGCCCAACTCTAAGGATGACTGGCTTTGTCACCTCCATGCTAAAGACCCCTTGCCATCCTACGGAGAGCTGCCTTTGGGCCCCAATTGCTCTCAAATACCTTACCCTGTTTCATTTTTCCATAACACTTGCAACTGGTTAAAGGTACTTTGTGTGTCTGTTTCCTTGTTTTCCATCAAGATATTCCCAGTCTCTGGCAAGGTGGGCCCTCTGACGGCAAGATCTAGTCTTTTTCAAGATCATTTGTGTGTTTCTCTAAACTAGGAGGGTTTCTGGACATATCATGTGTTCAGTAAGTATGTGCTTATGAGTCACCATCAAAGGGGTGAGAATAACATTTCATGGACATCTGAGGTGGCCTTGAAGCATGGAAAGTATTTTGACAGATGGCCACGTCTGTGTGGAGGGAAGACCAGTTCATCCTTTACAGAAGGATCACATCTGGATTAAACATTTTTTTCCCCTTAGCGCTAAGTCATAAGCTTCTTTAGAGAGGGATCTTTCATGATTTTGTTGTAGCATATCAGAACGCTGGCCAGCAGGGAGTTTTCGATGTCTGACTTAAGCTGAACTTCCTTTGCCCACTTCAGGCTACCTCTGTCTCCCAGCCAGTAGAAACATTATACAGCTATTCATTGTCCTTTATAAATCTCTACATTTGGAAAAATGCACTATGCAAGTGAGAAAGTGTGACGCTTATATTTTCAATGGGTTCTTTTCTTATAAGGATGCTAGGTGATCCCAGGAGGTGTAGAATTGTGCGTTAGGTCTATGGGTAGCTTTGAGTTTGTATGAGGGATACTCCCTGGGCTTTCGTGAAGATGAGCGATAGTAGGAAAGGCAACATAAGAGAGCTCTGGGGAGCACCCTTGCCCTAGATAATGCATTTGTAAGCATCGGAGTTTGAATTCTAAGGACACAGGCACTTAGAAGTGTTCAGCCAACACTCAGTCAACCTTCAATGACAATGCCCAGAGGCCAGACATTATGCTACGTGCTGTCTCATTGGTACAGGTGAATGAGAAATGGCCCCATGCACAGGGCAGATGAAGTGGAACAAGAGTCCTGGGGTGCCACGTAAGTGCAACTGGCAAAGGTGGAACAAGCAGGGGGTTTCAAAAGAAGGTCAGATAGAGTCCCCAGAGAAGCTGCTTTTCAAGACATTTTGTACCAGCCTTGTGCACATGATGGCTGGGGCCAGGTCCTTCCAGAGCTCATGAGGACAACATCAGAAGGACAGCTGTCACTCTCCTTCCAGAGCAGAGCAGGAGGTACCCCCTGTCTGTGTGAGACTTGGCCCAGCTTTTCCCAGCCGCTGGTCGCAGTTCACCCTTCTCTAGGGCCACACTGCTGTGGTGGGTTAGGTTTGGTCTACTTCTCTCAGTATACAGACAACATAAATTCAGGTTCAAAAGCAGGACAGCAGCTAAAAGGAGAACTGGCTTTGAAGTTTAGAGCATTAGGTTGGAGGGAATTCTCTTGGCTGAGTTACAAAGGGAATAAAATGCCATCATAAGGAGAGTAGCTTTAGATTTTCAACTTTATCATCAACATAAAAGATTAGGGACACAAATTCTGGTTGAGATGGTTAAGCGGGTGCCTGTATAATTGAATTTCATGCTCATTATTTCCCTCTGAAGTGGTGTACACAAGCGGTCATTGGAAAGCAGGTTTAACAAATACACTGGCCAGGGCTTCGCTGCACATCAGCACTTTCCAAACATTTCCAAGTTCTTTCACTCTTCTTTACGGTTGCTGTGCACATGGGCGCGGCAGCACTGACACCGTCTGCTATTCCATCAGCAAACCCGTCATAGGATTGGAACGTTTTCTTTTTTGCACAAGATGAGACATGGTCCGAGGGCTGCTCTATGCTCAATTGGACTGGCAATTTGCCTACAGCTTTAATGTCTCTGAAGTGCAGTATGTTAGAGTCCAAAGTAAGAATATACAAAAGCTCTATGTGTGACCCCACGAAGGTGGACTCATGTAACTGTGCACTTCTGCAAACCCATACGAGGACTGACAAGACTACTAAGAAAGAACTGTAGTCTGAAATATGGTTGTTAGGCTTCAATGCAGGTTCATCGATTGTAACAACTGCCCCACTACAGTGGGAGGAGGTATTGATATTGAGGGGAGCCATGCAGGTGCAGAAGTGGGGATCTGTGGGAAATCTGTAATCTCCCCATCTTTCTCTCTCAATTTTGCTATAAACCTAACACTGCTCTAAAATTGAAGTCCTTTATAAAAAGGGAAATACACCAAAGCCACAGTTGTGGCAAAAGTGAGGGGGAGTTGTCCTTTTGCGTGCTCCCCACCCAGAGCCCTTGTTTCCTCATGGCCACTTAAACAGTTTTCTCTTTAAAGACACCTAAAAGAGGTCATTCAATGCAAATGAATGAGCTTCCTGCAGAGAAAATCCAGTGTTCAGGTGGGAAAAATTCTCAGCTCCTTGGAAACAACCACATTATAGAGCTGGCCTTCCTCATCAGAGGTTCTGCACCCACCAATTCAACTAATCCCTAGATAAAGTTCAAAAGAAATACAGAAAAAAAATTAAAAAGACACCATAACAATAAGAATACTACAAATTAAGAATAATACAGTATCACAACTATTTACATAGCATTTACATTGCAGGAGGCATTCTAAGTAATCTAGAGATGATTTAAAGATGATAAAAATGTGTCAGACGGTTTATGAAGCTAGTGTATGATGCCCCATTATCATATCAATGTACACAGCTATCATTTAATAAAAAAATAAAAAATAAAAAATAAACTGCGTGAGAGGAGGTACATAGGTTATATGCAAATACTATGTCAATTTTGTACCAGGGCCTTGAATATCTAAAGATTTTGGTGCCCATGGGAGGTCCTGGAGCCCTGTGGATATGAGTGCCAGCTGTATTAAGTAAAGATTCATTTGAAACAGATACTGCGTGGAGACCCCATGGGCTGGGGCCCTCTCCTGCGGTGAGAGAGGAGTGGCTTCTTATTTGGACCCTGCTGTGCTCACAATCAATTTGGAGACAAGGGTTACATGCACAACTTTCCCCCAAACCTTCTAATTCATCATAGGGCTTAGCCTCATGTTTTCCATTTGAGCAGGATCAGGGTTTACGGTCCTGGCATTCAAGGCAGATTCTGGTCTTCTTTGGGACAGAGAAGCAGAGGGGCTCAACCTTCCTTGAGCACCTACCATGGGCCACTCCCTGCCACAGAGAGGAACAGTGGACATTAACAGAGGGGGTGAGGGCATCATCCCAACCAGAGCTTTGCAAACTTGCTGCACGCAAAGACCAGATGTTTCTTGTTTTTGTTTTTTCCCTTTTTCCTTCCCAAGGTTGTCACAAATCTATATTTTTGATCCCTATCCTGTTCAACAAAATGAGCCCAGGAATCACATGCTTGGGTGTTGCAGCAAACCATTAAAAGGGTGTCAGTTTTTATTCTTCCCTCGGCTTGGGTCAGTGATACACAGTGCATGCTCCAGCACCTGCACGGCCAGGGCTCTGTGTCCATCTAGAGAGGAGCTCAGGTATGGGAGGCAGGGGTGGCACGCTTTACTCAGTTCACAGAGTCTGGAGAGCCACGTGGGAGGGTCTGCTCTTCTCCGGCTCCTGGCTCCGGGGGAGCTGAGTCCATAGTCCATAGTCTAATTTCTGTTATCCACATAAGGGGAAGGTCCCGTGTGCCTTTACACCCAGGGAACATGTGGCAACATGCAAGCAGCAGTTGCACAGGATGGCTTCACTGTGCTCACTATGGCTCTCCAGGAACACAAGCCACCCCAGGCAAGGCCACGGGTGAGAAAGCCCAGGCAGCTTTATCTCGCCCCACACCCAAGGCCATGGGAGAGAGAGACCAGACACTTTCACCGGGCCCTGCAGCACCAGTCTGTCAGCCTGCCCCTCGGGGCAACAAGATGTGTGTGATCATCAGCCAAGGTGAGCAGCCTGCCCAGGGTGGTGCAGCAGGGAAGACCTCAAATTCCAGTGCAGGTCAGCACTACTCCAGCATTGATGCTGCAGGTCCACAAAATGTAGGAAGAGCCGTGAAAATAATTCTGCTGAAGTTACTAGACCGCAAATACATTGTCTGTGGAAAGAGATTGAGAGGAAGGCTAGCCTCTCGCTTCTCCAGGTCCTCCTCTCCCAGTCCTAGCCCGAGTCCCCTCATTCCTGCTGGCACGTGTGGAGAGACCACAAGCCTCGGGGACATTTTCTTTGTTTTCTTGCCATCCTATTCCCTGCTTCCTCTTACTCACCCCTTCCCAGTAACTCCCTCGGTATGGAGCATGGAATTCAAGGAGCAGCATCAGAACAATGAAATAAATTATAGTGTCCAAGAACTCTCAGGAATCCAAACATAGCAAAATTATTATGTTTAATGTTAAAATTGAACTTAAAATAATTCTGCTCTGTGTTTAATAACAACAGGTATGGTTAAAGTAAGCCAAGCCAGCTAGGTCCTCTCAGCCAGGCAGGCTGGCTTCTCTTAACACAAAGATAAAGCAAATGTGAGCTCTTGAAGGTTAATAGAATCTATCACCTCTTAAAGAATGCAAACTGTATAAATATTCAGGTTTTAAAATAAAATCCCCCAAAGCCAGCATTGCAAAATGAGGTCAGCTTGGTCTGGCAGGGACCTCTGGCTTGTCTTTCAACAGTGCGGTGCTATGTCTTGTGACCAGAACGTCCAGGACATATAGACACAGCCTGCACCTCTACATTGTATATTGAAACCAGAACTCCCATAGCTCAAGTTTATAGAAATACGTGACAATGTTTGAAGTAACTTAGCTGAGAGTAAAACAGTCTGACATCACAGCTTTGGGGAGGATGATGGAAATTTCTTAATTTCTTTGGAAAAATTGGAAAAAAAAACCCCAGAAAAAATAAAAACAAATTCTTTTCAGGTACTCAGTGGGCCACCCAAGTGCAGTTCTTCATTTTAGAAAAATCATACAGAAATATGGAGACTCTGTGTAAAGACATCAGCTACTCAAAATCTCTTGTGTTTCAGGAGGCACCTTGGTATGATGCTGTGTATCAGACTGTGGTGGGTGCTCTCTGTTTGCTCCAGGATCCATCATCTTTCCATCTTCCCCCTACATCCTGCTGGTGGTCGTACCTGGGATGCTTTGCAGACGTGTGCCCCAGCCTTAGTTCCTCGTCAAGAGCCTGTGCTTTCTCATCTTACTTTGGGGATCCTAAGACTGCATTATTATGCTCAGATAACTGAGGCAAGCTTGTGTCATTACAAGCAAAACAAATGACCGTTTCTTCTGTCTTTTACACATTTTTTCTTTTTGCATATAGCTTTGTAAGCATCATCTTTGATGATGAAAGAAAACAGTGCTTTATTTCTTTTTCTAGGTTCCTTATTCCAAGGAATAATTTACCTTTAATCGTCATCATCTTATTTTTTTTCTAGCAAAGTCAAACTAAAATTTATAATCTATATTTTACATGTTCTAAATCATGCTGCGTATGTATAACTGTTTCTTGGGTTTTATGGCACTGAGGACATTTGGGGCACTTAAACAGCTTCTGTCAGTTGGAAGCAGGCTCTTTTGGGAAATGGTATCTTCCAGCACTTTCCTGTCCTTCTCCTAAGAACCATCCCCGTCTCTCTCCTCTGGTTAAGGTAACATATAGGGATAAAAAGAAGTTCGAGGATCCTCATAGCAGTGAGACAGGGGCCTGTGAGTCCCTAATTGTCTCTGGGCCCACTGGGGTCTCTGCCTGGTAGCTGCTCTGGTCTAGTCCCTGAGTGCTCATGAATCTGTGCCCACAGATTCTGTGTGGCCAATTCCACTGGCCTTTCCAATGTCACGCTCATACTTACTGTGGATGTCTTGGCCCTGACTTTTGCCTGTGAAGTGGTTGGCCTTCTCTTCTGGCCCCTCTGCCTGTCCACTTGTACTTTCAGCTCCTTTGGACCTATCCCTCACCAGAGCTTCTGTGACCCTACGTTCCCTCCACAGCACATACCGAGTATGGAGCACCCCAAGTCTACCCACAACCGATGTGCAGAGGTGCCCTCTGCAACTCACAGCTCCTTGGTGCTCCAGCTCCCAGTTAAACATGAGACATTTCAAATGAGGCTTAGAATGGCCCCAGTGTATGGCTAGGGCAGTGAGGAGCTAGCTAGCTTCCCAGCTATGGTAGTCCCCGCAAATTCACCTTTTTACAAAATTAATGTTCTGATGACGTGTTGAACCCAAGGAGATGGTTGCAGCTTACACGCCTGGTTTCCCGTCTCTCTCCTTCCCTTTCCAACTCTGCTGCCTGCTCTTCACTTCTCCCTGGACAGAGTGGGGGACACCTCTCACCGGGAACTGATTTTTATCTGCTTATGAATTATAATACAACTCCATATTAGAATTTCTAGACTCTGCTTTTTCCATTTCAGAGGAACTTTTGGCTGGTTGTAGTCCTTTTTAATTTCCTAACAAAGACTGGATTTTGAGACTGTCATTTCTCTAGGAAACAGACCTTAACAGCTGGAGGGCTCCTGTCTCTTGAGTTCTTTTTCTCTCTCAGTTTCTTTCAAAGCACATTGATTGAATGCCCACTACTTCTGCTCGGTGCCTGCCTTGTATGGAGTAGGGTATGGTGTCCATCCGTTGCAGAACTTTAAAAGTGAACTTATACATACACTAGGTGTGTTCTGTTAAGAAAACAAAACCAGAATAAAAAATACCGTCGATCTGTTTGGTAAGGTCTTTTTCTCTCTCTCACTCCCTCATTCTCTCCTTCTCTCTCTTTCTCTCTCTCTGTCTCTCTATCTCTCTTTCAGATAGCCAGATCCTGTGTTTAATTTAACCACAACTTATAGTTGCTGCCTTGCCTCTAAATTGGATTTTGATTGCTATGGCTGTTTAGCTGGTTGGTTAGAAGCCAAAGTCATAGTTTTCATTCAACTTTAAATGGAGCCTGTAAATGTTTTCATTATATTATAGACACACAGATTTTAAAAACATGTGTTTGGGTCCAACAGAAGAGAGAAGAGATGGTCATTAAAATCCTCTGGGAGAAAATAGCATTGTAAATACAGGACGTGATGACAGTAACTTGGTGTGTCATCTTTGCAGACACTGCTGTTATAATTATGGTGAACCAATAGCGTCTATCTCTTCCTCCTCTACCTGTGGTCATTTCTTAAGGTCAGACCCTCTCCCCCTTGCTTGTTTTGACAGCAGAATTCTCCTAACTTCTCTCTCAACCAGCCCCCTATCTTTCCCCTCCAATTTATGTTCTGTCCTGCAACCAGAATCATCTGGGCAGGAAGATAGACCTAATTTTGGAATTTAGCTTGAACCTTATAAGCAGTAATTTTAAAACTCCAACCATGTTTTTCGAAGCTGATGGGGTTACTGTGAAAAGACAGGGGATTCAGTAAGAGACTGAATAAATACAAATCAGGGGTTTGATGTGAAAAGCCATGAGGTAGAGGGTAAGGAAGGACTTTGCCTGTTTTGTGCAGCAGTGGAAGTACTTACTACATTGTAAGTGGGGTGGCTTTGAAAACTAAGGAGGATATAGGAAGGCATGTCTACCCCACCCTCAGAGTTAAGCCAGGGCTCAAACATTTGGCCACCCTAGGAGTCAGGCAAGAACGTGATGGACCATTGCAGGCTATTTTCAGGAGAAGACATGGAGTGGCTGAAGTGATGGCCCACCTGAGAGAGCCTGGCTTATCCAAGGGATGTCCTTGCTTATCTCTGGGCTAATAGAATTTCTTCATTTTTATAAAGAAGCTGGAAATATTTATTTATATGTTCAATTTTATGATTTTTTTTTTTTTTTTATGTCAAACTGTGTACTGAATTTGGCCAAAGGACATCTAGTTGTGAATTCTCATTTAGACTAATATCCAGGTTGGCCATAGAGTTAATGTGCAATTTAAAATCACACACGAATTTTATGGCCACTCTGTATGTGACAGTTAATGTTCATTCTTGGAAGGAGGTAATGGTGGTGGTGTTGGTGATGATGATGGTGGTAATGGTGTTGATATTAATGGTGCTGTTGTTGTTGGTGGTGGTGAAGGTGGTGGTGGTGATAGTGGTCATAGTGGTGTTGTTAGTGGTGATGGTGGTGTGGTAGTGGTGTTGTATTGGTGCTTTTGGTAGGGGTGGTAATGCTGTTGGTATTGGTAGTGGTGGTATTGGTGTTGTTGGTGGCAGTAATGGTGTTATTGGTTATGGTGGTGGCGGCAATATTGGTAATGGTTTTGGTATTGTTGGTGTTGTTGTTGATAGTGTTATTAGTGCTGTTGTTGGTGGTATCAGTGGTGGTATTGGTAGTGTTGGTGGTGGTGATAGTGGTGTTGGTATTGGTATTGTAGTTGGTGATGATGACGGTGGTAGTAGTGGTGTTGTTGGTGGTGATGGTGGTGGTAATGGTGTTGTATTGGTGGTGTTTGTGGTGTTGGTATTGGTGTTGGTGGTGTTATTGGTGCTGTTGCTGTTGTTGTTGGTCATGGTGATGGTGGTGGTAATGGTGTTGGTACTGGTACTGGTGTTTGTGGTGTTGGTATTGATGCTGTTTTTGCTGGTGGAGGCCATGGTGTTGGTGGTAGTCATGGTGATGATGGTGGTAATGGTGTTGGTGGTGGTACTAGCCTTGTTGTTGGTAGTGTTGTTGTTGGTAGTATTGGTGTTGTTGGTGATGGTGGTGATGGTGGTGGTAGTTTGGTGTTGTTGTTTGTTGTTGTGGTGGTGGTGAAGGTGGTGGTGATGACAGTGGTGGTGGTGATGGGTGTTGTATATGATTAAACTGTTACCTCCTAGGCAATTAAAGTGTTAAAAGAAATTCTATGTGTCACTTTTGGGATGAATGGGCTGATGATGCCCCTCTATCACCAATGCTTTTTCTGAAGTGCCTGTGCCTTGTAAATCCCCCTCCTCCGCATACACTTTCATCACTAGTAGATGACATAAAGTGTCAAGGCTGTGGAATTTCTTCCCCTTCCACCTAGAACATTTTCTAACTTCAATATCTCAGACTTGGAGAAATGTACCAGTAGAGAACAGGTCATGGCTTTTGAGGCAATGACCAAACTGGGTAGATATAGGATGGAGTTTCAAGAACATGAATGTAAAGGCTCACACTGGAGATTCAAATAAGGAATTTTGGGCTGTTTCTTTTTTTTTTTTTTCTAGAAAAGGGTCAACATGAGGATTGAGAAGCAAGTGCAGGAAATGGAACTTCAGGGAGATTCTTATTTAGGTTATGAGAAAACTTATATTGAACACACAGTTGTAAGGATTTTCCTTCTGTGTTATAGTTTCAGTCTAATGGGAAGACCATTAAGAAAAAGTCTCCTAAGGACCGAGATAACACAGAGTGAGGGCCTAGAGGACCATGTGGACATACAAGAGAGACTGAGTTAGATGTGGGGTATGGAGGGCAGGCAGCAGGGTGGGCCTCCCTAGGAAGTGAAGGGAGATCTGAAGGATGGGATGGAGGAGAGGGGATGGGAGGAGGACAGAAGGACCTCCTAGACAGAAGGACCACCACTGCATGTGGAAGGAAGAAACATGGGGCATCCCAGGACCTGACAGGAGAGCAGAGCAGGTTATGGAGGAAAAGCAGCAGTGGAGCATCATGGGAGATGGATTTTGGAGGAGGTGGGCCATGCTGGGCAAGGATTTTCATTTCCTATGCACAAGGAGAAATCTAGGAAAAGATTTAAGGAAGATGCATAGCCAAAACTGAAAAAAGCCCCCCCTGGCTTCAGTACAGAAAGAAGATTAGGGAGGAGAAAAGTGGATGCAGGAAAACATTAGAAAATTCCTTTAGGCTAATATTTTTTGAACTCTTACTATGTGTCAGATGCTGCTCTAAATTCTTTATAGCATTGTGATGGCTAATTTTATGTGTCAGCTTGATTGAGCTAAAGGGTGCCCAGATATCTCATAAGACATTATTTCTGGGTATGTCTGTGAGGGTGGTTTTGAAAGAGATTAATATTAGAATAAACAGACTGAGTAAAAAGCTCCTCTCTCACCCTTGTAAGCAGACATCATCTATTTCATCAGGGGCCCTGTGGAACAAAAGTCTGAGGAAGGGCAAATTCACTGTCTCTTTTGCGCTGGGATATCTATTTTCTCCTGCCCTTGGTCATTTTTGCCCCTGGTTCTTGGGCCTTTGAACTCAGATTTTCCTGGGTCTCCAACACACTGTGGGGCTTCTCAGCCTCCATAAATGTGTGATCCAATCCTTATAATAAATCTCTTCTTATATATAACTCTATATTCGATTGGCTATGTTTCTCTAAAGGATCTTGACTGATGCAGGTATAAATGTATTAAATCTTCCCAAAGTTCTATGAGGTAAGTAATATTATGCCATTGTATGGAAGAGAACATTAAGTCACAGACAGAGTAATTTTCCCAAGGTCACAGAACAGCTAGACGTCTTGTACAAAGGGAGTGTTTGTAAAGAAAGTGAGAGGGGAACAATATTCAGAAACTAACTCTGTGGGACTCGATGGACTGGAAATGGGGTAGCAAGGCCAGGTATTAGCAAAAAGTACGTGTAGGGGCTTTGTATGGTGAAGACATATTTTAAAGTTGTATAACTGAAGAGGCCCAGGTCAAATTGCTAATAAGAGAACGAAGGAATTCAACGTAGGCATTCTAGATTTAGGGTCTCTGCTCCTTAACCAGTACAACACACTGCATCTTTTTCTAGATAGCTTGTGGGAAGATAGCAGAGACATAACAAACCCCACAGCAAACAGCATCATTAAAGTTCCCTCTAGAGAATTTTCCTTTTTCCCAAGTCATCTCGAAACACCTACTGCATTTCAAGCAGTTCAAACACCACTTGAAGACTCTGCGGAAACCTACCTGCCCCCCCATAACTATCCTACTCCCTGCTCCAGGGAGTGCTCAGCTTCACCACCCACCTTCAGGATGCCTCCCTATTTATTTCCCCACCTTTTTTGTTTTTTAGCAAATCACTTTAATTCCGGCCTGTCCCGTTAATTTTCTCTGTAACGTCGCACCCTGTGCCTAATAATCTTTCTGCAAACTAAGATCTCTCGGGTTACTAGAATCTACTTCAACGAGAAACTAAAAATTATCTATGTGAAGTTTATAAACTCTCCTACACACACGTTCATATACACACATACACACATGCATATGCTTACATATGTGTTGTGTGTGTATATATACAAATTCTTTCCCTGTAATAAATGCATCTCTTTCTGTCACCAAAATAAATAAATAAAAATAGTATTTTACTATAGTGGTGCTACTTTTATTGCCATAAATTACAAAATAAGTGAGTGAGTCCTCAAGAGCTATGTAGTCAAAAACTCTCACTTTATAGAAGAGAAAATTGAGCTCCCACCTGGAGAGGGGACAGGAACCAGGGGCCTCATCCCTTTGTGTTCCTGAGCCAGCGTGGCCCTCGCCTTCCTCAGGTGTCTTCATTTTTCTATCCATCACAAACTGCACTAGCAGATATTTCATCATCTGACTTTCCTGGTCAAACCTCTCAGCAGCTTCTCCTCACCCTCAGGGTGAACCAAAGTTTCTAAGAGTGACAGTGGAAAGCAATAAAGCAATTGTGGTTTTTGCATTGCTGAAGTTTGCTGTTTCATACTGGAATGCATTCTTAAATGTGGCTATGGTATACATCATTTTAATGTGCATTTCTCACTTTATGTTTTTTTGCAAATGACTTATTACTTGCCATTTATTTTATACAGGGTGGCCATAAAATTCATGTGCAGTTGCACACTATTTTAAATTGCACACAAACTTTATGGCCACCCTGTATTTATTTGGACTATAGAAATGATGTTAGACAAAAAACAAACTCAAGTAATTTTCTTATTCAAGTTCAAAATGGATCGTAAAGCAGTGGAGACAACTCCCAACATCAACAATGCACTTGGCCCAGGAGCTGCTAACAAACGTAAGATGCAGTGGTCTTCAACGAGTTTTGCAGGACCAGGCATGGTGGCCCCTGCCTGTAATCCTGGCACTCTGGGAGGTTGAGGCAGGTGGATTGCCTGAGCTCAGGAGTTTGAGACCAGCCTGAGCAAGAAGAGCGAGATCCCGTCTCTAAAACTAGCTAGGAGTTGTGGAGGACACCTCTAGTTGCAGCTACTCAGGAGGCAAACGCAAGAGGATTGGCTTAAGCCCAAGACTTTGAGGTTGCTGTGAGTTATGATGCCATGGTTCTCTACCCAGGGTGAAAAAGTGAGACTCTGTCTCAAAGAAAAAGAAAAGTTTTGCGAAGGAGACGAGAGCCTTGAAGATGAGGAGCTTAGGGGCCAGCCATTGGAAGTTGACAACGGCCTGCTGATAGCAATCACTGAAGCTGATCCTCTGACAACTACATGAGAAGTTGCTGGATAGCTCAATGTTGACCTGTCTGCAGTTGGTTGTTGGGCATTTTAAGCCAATTAGAAAGATCAAAAGGCTGGGTAAATGGGTGCCTTGTGAGCTGACTGAACATCAGTGCAATTGTCACTTTCAAGTGTCATCTTCTCTTATTCTGAACATCAACAATGAACTGTTTCTCCATCAGATGGTGACATGTGATGAAAAGTGGATTGTGTACAACAACTGGTGATGACTAACTCAGTGGTTGGACCTACAGGAACCTCCAAAATTGTTCCCAAAGCCTAACTTGCACCTAAAAAGGTCATTATCAGTATTGGGTGGCCTTCTGCCAGTCTGATCCACCACGATTTTCTGAATCCCGGAGAAACCATCACATCTGAAACTTATGCTGTGCAAATGGAAGAGGTGCATGGAAACCGCACCACCCACAGCCAACACTGGTCACCAGAAAGGGCCCATTTCTTCTCCACAACGACAATGCCCAACCACAGGCGGCACAACCAACACTTCAAAAGTTGAATGAATTGGGCTACGAAGTTTTGCCTCATCTGCTATATTCACCTGACCTCTCACCAACTCACTACCACTTCTTCAAGCACCTTGACAACTTTTTGCAGGGAAAACACTTCCACAACCAGCAGGATGAGGAAAATGCTCTCCAAGAGCTCATACGAAGAGCACATATTTTTATGTTATAGGAAGAAACAAACCTATTTCTTGTTGGAAACAATGTGTTGATTGTAATCATTCTTATTTTGCTATAAAGATGTATTTGAGCCTAGTTATAAGGATTTAAAATTCATGGTCCAAAATCACAGTTACTTTTGCACCAACCTAAATGATACAGCTCCCCTAACTTATTAACACGAACCTATGTTTACTTGGCCATTGGGGGTGTGACTTGGGCACTGAATTCTTCTCCGTGCCTTAGTTCCCTCCTCTATATATTTCTGGAGAGGATTAAGTGAATAGACAGATAGAGATACAGATAAAGAGATAGAAACAGATTTAGATGAAACCATTTATTATATAATAGGATCTGGTACATAGTAAACACTATGGCACTGTTTGCTATCTTTCTTTCTCTTGTTATTGTTGATAATATTTGTTCTTACTCTGATTTACTGATTTCTTTAATACTCCACCCTTTTCCCTGGTTCCACTTTCCAAGAATTGTTAGTGTCTGCTCTGTGTACTCCCACTCTGTTCCACCCCTCCCACACGCACACTAAATATTGTGTTAAGGACTTCTCATTTTATGGGATTGTTTGTAAACTTCTGCAAGTTGGTTGTCAACATTCTATACGCCCCGAGGGAGGTCTGACATTGTGGCTGCAGTTAATATTTAAATTGTTAAGCTATTTCAAGTGCCCTGAATCTCTCTTGACTTAAAATCTAGGGGAATGGTTATTTCTCCTTGATCTTACAATTGGTAGGAAAATGGGGAAGTCCATTAAGTTTGAGGGTCAGTGCCTCTTCTTTTGTGTCTCTTGATCTGAATCCATTTATTTGTTGATCCAAAAGGTGGAATCAAGGAACATCGTTTGTGTGTAAGTGTAAAATCTCGTATTAGGCAGATACCAGAGGGAAAAGATGGTTAAGATACAAGCTTATAATCTGGCTGACACAATAATACTATATATTCCCAGAAACCTTGCACAAGCAATTCAGGACAGGGAACAGGGATGTCACCACTTATAACATTTGTCTTTCAAAGATGTGATTAGAATGACAATAATCTACAGGCTCTGGGAATGTGCTGGGCACTGTAATAAACCCTTCACATATTTTATCTCATTTGACCCTAAAGACACGGCTTCAATGAAGGCATTTTTATTATACCCACTTTATAGATGAGAAAACTGAGGCTTAGAGATATTAGAGGACATTCCCCCGGTCAGTGCGGATGATTTACACTTTTAATTTGAATATTATCTGTGAGGCTAGCAAGGTTTCCTTGTCATCATTTTGTTTGTCTTATTACTGTTCTTCCCTGTCAGTATTTCATTGACAGCAAATTTCTTCGGCA
Organism: Loris lydekkerianus; assembly: GCA_963574355.1. Taxonomy (NCBI): domain Eukaryota; kingdom Metazoa; phylum Chordata; class Mammalia; order Primates; family Lorisidae; genus Loris; species Loris lydekkerianus. The sequence continues at coordinate 18,535 of CAUYPK010027157.1, forward strand.
GCTTGTACTTTAGCTTTAATTGTGTCCTGGATTTTCACCACAATATTTTCTCCATGAGTCTACATGTTTCCTCACCATTCATTTACTTAACATACGTTTATTAATTATTGACTCTGAGTGGATTAATTTTTAATTGAAAATAGTCAAAGTAAGTAAAGTTCCTTTGACTATCTTAATTTACGCAAATCTTGGTACACATAACTACTAGGAAAAGGTGGATGCTTAGCAGTAGAGTTTAGAAACTTCCCCCTCCTGATCCAACAGAGAGAACAACATACAAGTTTTTGTACACACACGTACACACACACACACACATCAGTAACCCTCAAATCAAAGAGTGAACATATTGTTAACATCTATAATGTTGAAAAACTTCATCTAGAAACAGAGGAATAGACCAGTACAGGGATCAAGTGTGAACACATGACATCCACACCCTGCCCATCTCAGAAACCGTACAAAGAGAAGAGGACACTGGAAAAAAGCTACAGAAAAATATCACTGTTGTGTCCCAAACCAGAGAGAGATTCAAAAAAATACAACTGCTAGGATTAACTGTGCTGTTTTTACCTGCACAGGAGAAGGACAGGCAATTGTCTCAGGGGTAGTTATTTCCAAGAATAGACTGACATTTATCACAGTAGAAAGACAAAAGAGAGAAACAAGAGTAATTCAGGAGCTGGGAGGAGGAGCGGGCATGTGTGGGCAGCAACTCTGACAGAGCCTCCTTCACGTGAACCTGCTCCTTAGTGGTGCGGACCAACCCCAGGACATTTCTGCTGTCCTATCTGCCGCCAGGCTTTTAAGGCAGAAAGTGGAAGTGGCTTTGGTTCTGAGAGGAAGCAGTGAACTGGGAAAGGAAATGCTTTGAATTCTCTCTATCCCAGGTGAATACTTGATGGCCTTTTCTAAACTGAGGCAAAATTCCCAGACAGAAGGGTACCATTTATGGACATGAGATATTTCCTCAGATAAAGAAAATAATTAGTGTAGGAATTTTTACAAAATTACAATAAAAACTATCAGAGACTTTTGTAACTGTTTATGGTGCCAGATCCTACCCTACCCCTCTCCACCTCCAAACTCTGCCACCAAACAAGAAATAAAAAAGCACACTTCCACATGAGAGACAGTCCACCCAGAGCTTCCTCCTGAGAGGTGAGTAAGACAAACAGAAACCACAATGGAGTGGGGAGCTCCCCCACTCCTCAGGCCCACAAAAGGAAAGCAGGTTGCAGAAGGCCTAAGGTGCACCCCCCAAAAATGACCAAAGGGCTACAACAAATCCATCCCTCTCTACAAGGATGCAGGCAGACAAGAAACCTATGAAATAAGGGACAAGCAATGTGATAACACAACAAGATGACATGAAGGAGAAAGTGCAAAACTGACTACTAAGGGGGATTTAAAACAATGGGAGGAGGGAATGATTAGAAGCCAGTGCGTTACAAACAGAAAGAGAAATAGAGCTGAAATTGAATCAAGAATAAGGGTAAAAAGCTTGAGATGACGTGAAATATGAAAAAAAGCGGGGTGAAAAGTAACTAGTGAGTAGATGATAAATATGCCGGCCGGATAAAGCTGTAACATACAGAGAAAAGAAAAATGCAGCAGGCGTGCAGGTGTGGACACAGGCAAGAAGGACCCACATAAAGGAACTGAACCTGCAAGTGAACGGGCATATTGTGTTCTAGGAAGAAAAATTAGACAAACAATTTCTAATGAAACATAGCTTAAGAATTTTCTGAGCATCAAGGATAGAGAGAGAATTGCTTATAGGCATCCGGCCAGAAAAAGTAAGTCACTTATGGCAGGGAATGAGGGGGTGGAAGTGGGGACTGGCACAGTCTCAGACTCCTCATAAAAATATTCACCATCAGGAGATCATAAAACCACATCTATAGGATTTAAAAATAAAAATAAAAAAGTGGCCCAAGAATTTTTAAAACTAGCTAAGTTGTTATTCAGATATAAAAGGCAACAGTTTGGCATATCTGCCACATTCGGAACTCAGAGAATACAATTTGCACATGGTAGGATTTCCAGATAAAACATAGAACACCCTGTTAAGTTTCAATTTCAGATAAACAACAAATAATATTTTAGGATAAGTATGTCCCAGATATTGCATGGAGCATGTTTATATCAAAAATTGTTCATCATTTATCTAAAATTCAAACTTCACGGGGAGATTTGTATTTTTATTTGCTAAATCTGGCAAACTCAATACAAAGCATTTTTGGACAAACTATTTTATGAGAAAATGTAGTCACTTAAGAGGTAAATTCAAGGGAAAAAAGGAAATCACGAAGATGATGCTAAATTACAGAAGCACTAACTAGTGTGAAAATCCACTCCTTTTAAATATAGATCTAAGGGAGAAAAAATGAGAATTATGGTTCCAAAAAAAAGTATTCCACTAAACTTGAAATAAAACTGTACAATATTAACATGCGTATTAAAAAATGCACATATATACAGGGTGGCCACAGAATTTGTGTGCAATTTTAAAAGTTGTAACTTTACACAAATTTTATGGCCATCCCGTATACATATTCATTAAAATTCTCAGCAATGCTGACAAAATTTGGGAGGAAGAGGAATGAAGCTGTAATTAAGTACAAGTGAACGAATTTCCTCATCTTCCATAGCAAAGAACTAATAGGTAATGCTCTATTTTAAAGTTATTAAATGAAGAGCTAGAGTTGGGATTTGAATGAAGTCACATCCTATGGCTGGGTTAAGTTCTCAGATCAGCACGTGTAGAAACCATGTTTTGAGATATATTTGGCTATCAAAAAATAATAATACAATCTCAACAATATATGAGACATACTGAGTCATGTCATGTCAATACAAAATCATGTACTGTGAATATATGGTGGCTGATTTGACTCAGGGGCACAAAAATGTTATTGAGAATTCCCTTTCCTTCCTTAAAATCAGCTTCATGGTAACAGTTGGGACTACCAGGCTTGAGTCCAAGATGCCTTCCACTAATGTATGGTATAAAATGCTTCCTTATCCAAATCTAAGGATCTGGAGAGGGAATATCATTCCATTCAGCCCTTTGAAAAAGGAGTGAGGAACTATTCTTTCCCCTAGAAGTTCTCTTCTATCTTACTGACATGAATTGGGTCAGATATACCATTTTCATATAATGAAGGCCACCATTGATATTGATCAGTTCAGATGTGAGTAATATGTCTCCCTCTTATGCTTGTTAGTGGAGACAACTTTCCCCATGCCTGGGCTATGCTGATACAGAGTAAGTTCACAAATGAAAATTGTTATTACCAAGAGGCTGGGAAATGGACTTTGAGGGAACAGCTGCTGTGTCTTTGATAATCTGCCACCATCCTGATTGTTTTTAAAATCTGTATGAAAAGTATCATGTTGGAAATCAATCTCCTGTTTCTAGATAAGCTCATCTCAGAAAACTTTCTTACCAGTCTAAACACCTGGCTTTTCTTTCTTAAGTTCCAGGTAAAGTTGTTGCTCTTCCTTTAAAAGCCATACTGTGTAAAGAGTGCATTTCTGAAAAATTACTAGTGTCAACTCCGCCATGAGGGGAATAGCGCATCACCATCTCCCCGTCCTTCCTCCTCTTTCCAGGGTATATGATCATTGAGTGGAAGGGGGGTTGAAGTACCCTCACTATTAAATGATTAGTGAGCTTCCTCTCTTTAAAGAGTGTGTTTAATATATGTAGTACTATCGAAAGTTATAACCACCATGGGCACTAAACAAAGACAGGCTAAACCTTAAAATTATGAGAAAGGGAGAAAAAAGGGGATTTTATTATATGTAAGGCAAAGACTAAAGAAAAGTAAAAAACAATAGAAAAACTAAAATGTGACTTTTCTCTCCCCTTTTAACACATGGCGTAACTTTGGGCAGAATGAAGAGAGTGTATATAGTGAATCTGACTAACTAAGGAGACGCTAATAAATGTGGAACAAACTCCAGTTACTGACGAAATAGCAGAGAGACATTTTCCCCCAAGTGCCATGTGATATATTAGGACATTAAAACATATCTCAATAAATAATAATACAGACCTCATCCTCTTAACGACATGGCTATAAACCATAAAAGAATAAAAACAGGATCAAGTAAACAAACATTCCAAGTACTTGGTAGCAAAAAAGAAAAAGAAAAAAAATCTCAAACTACTTTTAAATCTATGAGGAAATTCAAACCAGAATCATACATTTTCTTAAATAGAATAACTATAAAAACCTATAGGAAGAGAATACTATTAGGGAACAAAGAAACATGCATAGTTTTATATACATCATGAAAATAGAATGAAAATAAATTAGGTTTTCATGCTATAGAATTAAGAAAAAGACTGCACCCCAATTAAGAAAAGACAGTTTGGGGCTGGCAGTTAAAAAATAACAGACAAATATGTATTAATTATGAAAATGGGGAGAAGGCACAAACAGGAAAGTTTAGAAATGAAACCAAGAGAACAAATGAGGATAGAAACAATAATCGAACATGAGAATGGATTTTAAAACTCCAGGAAAAATTTGAAAACCTGATATAAATAAGTTTCTTCCTTGTAAAATATAAAAAGACCAACATTGACCCCAAAAGAGAAAGCAAACCTAAATAGAACCAATAATAATGGGCAAAATGGAAAAATTTTCCAAAGATCTACTACCTTCACAAGAGGCAGTAGACTCAGATAATTTCACAAAGAAATTTTCTTGTAATCATCAATGAATAGAAAGTACTAATGCTGTTATTGTTTCAGAACAGAGGGCTTAGAACACAGAAAAGAGAAGAAAATTTAGTTTTCAAATTTATTCTTCAAAGGTAGCATAATATGCAAAACTAAAACACACACACACAAAGAGAACAATTTCAGTTATATTGGCACAAAAATCCCAATGACATATTAGCAAATGTAATTCACCAATAAATTCATAGAATACTGAATGACAAACAAATGAATTTTATCCTAGAAAAAGAAGGATGGTTCTATGACGAAGAATTTGTTGCATCAAATCAACATTTTAATTGGTTAAAGGGGGAAAAGCATATTATCAGAGTAATTAACAACTAAAATGCATTTGATAAGATCATCATATATTTTTAATGAAAACTTTTTAGTAAAATAACAATGGGGGGTAGGAGGATTTTCTTGCCACTATTTTACACAAGAACTCCCTTAAATCTAGCCAAATGCTTATCAGAACAAATGTGGAAGTATGTCCACTTTCATAGAGATTGATGTCAGTAACAGAAACCAGATGCTCAATTCCTTCCTCACTTAATATTGCTCCAGAAACTCCTGACAATGCAATTAGACAAGAAAATGAAATGATGAGGAGACACTTAGAAGGAAACAAAATTGCTATTTGAAAACTGAATGCTGGAAAACATAAGAGAATCAGTATGGAACCTACTAATAAAAAGAGAATCTGTATGTGTCCATAGCAAAGGCTTTTCTTTATACATTTCTTTATAGCTTTTCAGAAGATATATGAATGTTAGTAACATTAGTAGTTAACATTTATGAAGTTCTTTTCAAAGCACTTTTAAATTGCTTTCAATGAACAAATTCATTTAATACTCTAAAAAGGTTACAATGAATAAAAAATAAATCCTTTGGAATGGCAAGAAGATAAATTACCTAAGGAACAGTGTAATGTGATGCAGGAGTGATCACGAATCCAGCCACCTAGATTGGCTACTTGTGTGACCTATAGCAAGTTAACCTATGTGTGCCTCAGTTTCCATATCTGTAAACAGAGAATGTCAATAGGACTTAATTCATAATGTTATTATAAAATGAATTTAGTTAATGCATGTAAGCTGCTGAGAACAGAACAGTATGAGTATGATTATTAAAAATAGACCTAGCAAGAAATTGTGCATGGCCTGGATAAAGAAAACTGTGGAATTCTACCAAAGGATATAAAAGCTTCCCCCTACGAACTTTATTCAACACAATTTAATTTCCACAGATTCTTGCAATATTATTTGAGATTTTAATGAACTTTAAGAACAATTTACCCAAAATATTAGTCCAAGTAATTTATAGGGACTCAGCACCTCAGAGGTGAGGAAATGACAAGGGCCTTATGATGAGTGTACATTTTTAGGACTAGGGTAATATAAATAATGAAAGAATAAAGTTTCTCCAGGTCTCTGATAGCTAATTAACCTCCTCACAATTAAAACAAAACTTTTGGGGAAAGAATGTTTTCTATATTCAAATAGACTTTTAGGACAGCCATTTCTACTTTTCAGTTCTGTAAGATGTCTTTGTTTAGCTTAAATCGAAAGATGACTTTTAATGTTCAAAATTCAGTGTTAAAATTGTGAATTCCTAAGCTCCTTCAGTATTGTTAGACATCAATTTCAGCTTGATATTTACTTTTCAGTACATTTAAGTACTTTTTTGCTTAAAAATATTTCAGAATGCACTACTCATCATCCCCCACATTCTTCATTCATTATTATGATACTTAATTAATTGCTTAGATTTAATTCATTAGAGATTCAATACACAATGGAAAACTCAATGAAAGTGAATCATTTTTAAATAATCACGCGTAAAATCTAGTAAGCATAGCTATTGTCGGCAAGTTCCAAGTACTGTTTTAAGAAATTAACTCATAGTTGAAATTGTCATAAGACCGTTGGCTATGTTCTCCTGGTAATCCTCCTCCTTGCCATCAGCATCATCATTAGAGCGGCGGCCTGCCATTCTATCCATTTTCCAGCCTCTTTATGCAGGACAAAAGGGGAATGAACTTCAAACATCTGCATGAATCAAAGCATTGAAATAATTTAAGATCAGAACCCACATCTAGACTTCAGGAGAGTGAGGAAAGGCAACAATATATTCCAGTGCTGCAATTTATATTCAGAACTTTATAAATTAAAGAAAGCTAAAGTATTTTAACCACCCAGTATTTCAACAACTCAATTAAAAAATAGGCAAAACATCAGAACAGACGCCTCACAAAAGAAGATAAGCAGATGGTGAATAAGCACGTGAAAAATTTTCCACATTATATTTCATTAGAAAAATGGAAATTAAAACAGCAAGGAGATAGCATTGCACATCTATTAGAAAGGTCAAAATCCAGAACACTGACAACAGGAACTCTCATTCATCACCATTATTTTTTATTGGCATGAGGTCTGGCCTCACATTTGTCCTATCAGTTTTTGTTTTTTTTTTACAATAGATTTTTTTTTTTGGAGCAATTTTAGGTTACATATACCCATATACAGAGAGTTCCCATGCAACCCCTTCCTCCTCAGTACACAGCTAAGTCTCACTGTCAATATCCTCCATCAGAGTGCTATGTTTATTAAAATCAGGGAACCTGTGTTGACACATCATTACCACCCACACTCTATAGTTTCATTAGGGTTCATTCTTAGTGTTGTACATTCTAGGGGTTCGAACAAATGTACCATGACATGTGTCTACCATTGTATTATAGTGTCATACAAAAAAGCTTCACTACTCTAAAAATCATCTGCATTTCACCTATTCATCCCTCCCTTCCTCCTAATCTCTACCACCATTGATATTTTTACTGTCTCCACAGTTTTTCTTTTTCTAGGTCATGTGGTTGGAATCAAGCAGTGCGTAGCCTTTGTCAGATTGGCTTCTGTCACTAAGTAATATGCATTTAAGTTTCCTCCCCTTGTTTTTACTCATGGCTTGGTGGCCATGCATTTCATGTACTTCTTTTTAGCAATGAATAGTACTGCATTGTCTGGATGTCCCACAGTTTAGTCAATCCACTCATCTACCAAAAGACACGGTAGATGTTCCAAGTTTTGTCAGTCATGAATAAAACTGCTATAAACATCAATGTAGAGTTCTGTGTGGACCTGTGAATTTTCAATTCGTTTGGTAAGTCAAAAAGAACATGATTCCTGGATCTCCTGATAAAAGGATGTATAGTTTTGTAGAAACTGCCATTTGTCTTCTAAAGGAGTTGTATACCACTTTGCATTTCTATCAGCAATGAATGAGAGTTCCTGTTGTCAGTATTCTGGATTTTGGCCATTCTAATAGATGGCAGCGCCATCTCTTCGCTGTCTTAATTTGCATTTTTCTAATGACATATGATGTGGAACGTCTTTTCATATGCTTATTTTCCATCTGCGTATCTTCTTTTGTGAGGTGTCTGTTCTGATCTTTTGCCTATTTTTTAATTGGGTTGTTGATTTTCTTATTTTGTTATTGAGTTTTGAATACTTGTTGGCATTTCATATGAGCCCTTCATCAGATGAGTCTTTTGAAAATATTGTCTCACATTCTGTGGCTTGTCTTCTCATTCTCTTGCTAGTGTCTTTCACAGAGCAGAAATGTTTCACCTTAATGAAGTCCAGCTTGACAATTCTTTCACGGACTGAGCTTTTGGTGTTATATCCAAAGTCATCTAGATTTTGTCCCATGTTATCTTCTAGGAGTTTTAGAGTTATATATCTTACACGTAGATCTATAATTCATTTTGAGTTAATGTTTATATCAGGTGTAAGATATGTGTCGAGATTTATTGTTTTTTTATGTGAATGCCCATTGCCTGAGCATCACTTGTAGAAATGACTATCTTTGCTCCATTGTTTTCTTTTTCTTCTATGTTAAAGGATCAACTGGCTATATTTATGTGGCTCTATTTCTGGGCTCTCTCTCTCTATTGGGTTCTACTGGGTTTATTATTTCATGCTTTCTTTTTTTATTGTTAAATCATAGCTGTGTACATTAGTGCAATCAAGGGGTACGATGTGCTGATTCCTTGTACTTAACAAGTTTCTTTTTTCTTTCTCCTTTCAAAATTCAAATTTTTGAACCTTAACAATTGGATTATAATGTGTATCACTGTGGATTTCTCTGAGTTCATATTATTTGGGATATCTTGGGTTTCTTGTACCTACGTGTCCATTTTCTTCCTATAATTTTGGCAGTTTTTAGCCATCATCTATTGAATAAGCTTTTTTGTTCTCTTTCTCTCCCCGTCTCTCTTTCTCACTCCCTTGTCCTTTTTGTCTTATATGGACCTGCTTGATGATATCCCATAAGTAAATCCTTCAGATAGATTTTGTCCACTCTTTTTATTTTTCCCCCTATGACTGAATATTTTCCAATGACGTCTTTGGGTTTGCTGATCTTTTCTTCTACACAATCTGATCTACTGTCGAATCCCTCCAGTGAATTTTTCCATGCAGTTATTGTATTATTTATCTCTGTGATCTTTGTTTGTTACTTTGAGTTTTTAAAACATCTCTTGGTTTAAATTCTTGCTTTGTCCCTATATCATTTTCCTGACCTTGATGAGCTTCTTTGTGATGGTTATTTTGAATTCTCTGTCAAAAAAAATCATATATCTCTACTTCATTCGGCTCAGTTTCTGAAGATTTGTTTGAAAATATTTTTGCATTTCTTTATTTTCTTTGATTCTCTGTGCTGTTGTGTGCCCTTTATGCTAATCCAAAGGTTTGTTTTTAGTAGCCCCAGACACCTAAGATATGCCAAGTCACATCAGCACTCTAAAACAAGTGATACTGAAGCCGTAAGTTGGGTATTTAGATGCCTAGTACATCTCTTTCTTTTTCTAAGTAGCAACTAGGAGCTGAGATTTTATCTGCTTGCTTGGTGCTGAACTGGAGCCAATGGCTATAGCCAACTCATAACCTGAATCATTATCTCTGCTCCTCTTGGTCCCAGGTGGCTGGAATATGCTGTGTCCCTCCAGCATCCCAAAGCAAGCTAGCCTGAGAGTTTTCTGGTTATCCTCTGGAAAATTTATGGTGCTGGATATGAGGTGCACCTCTTTCCCTCTCCATGGTGAATCTGGAACCTGAAGTTTTTCAGCTGCCAACTCTGCACTAAATTAGGAAGAGTGATCATAATAACTGCTAGCCCAAACCACCATGTCTGTTCTCACAGGCTCTGGGTGGCTGGAGTGTGCCATGTCTCTTCAGCACTCTGAGACACACCAGCCAGAAACCAGTCTTCCCGGTAGCCCCCAGGGGAGTGAGTTGTTGGATGTGTGGTGCATCATCTTATCTTCCAGGGAAAACCTGGGAGTTGGGGAACATTTTCCCAATTGCATGCTGCCATGCTAGTGATAAGGATTATGGCAAAGGATATACTAAATTTTCCTATCAGCTTCAGAATAGCTGGATTTGCATTCAACTGGGATGCAAGAGCCTTTGACTAGTTTCTAGATTTCTCACAAAGGGATTCTGTCCATAAATTATCATTAAATCAATATGTTCATGGGGAAAGGAGCATCTAGGGCTCTCTATTCCACCATCCTGTTCATGATGTTATGTTTTCAATTTCAAATGTCTGCTTGTTCATTGCTGGTATATAGAAAAATAATTGCATATTGTTAATCTTGATCCTACAACATTGGTATAATTGCTTGTTAGTTTTAGGAGGTTTTTCTATCAATTCTTTTGGATTTTATGCACAAATAATCATGTCATCAGTATACAAAAACAATTCTATTTCTTTCTTTCCAATCTATATACCTTCATTTCCTATTCTTGTCTTATTGCATTAATGCTTTCCTTTTAATTTTGTTCATGCTGTTTTGTGATTTGTAAAAGTTTTCAATATTTTTATGGTAAAATTTATAATTTTAATTTCATCCAAATGTACCCTTTACTTTTTACTAAGTAATAATTTTGCATTTTCCTCTGCAATTATTACATTTTTGAAAACAATGGATCATTTTAATCTTTAATATACCTTCATACTTTGCTTTTGTGGGATATTTTTGAATTATTATGAATTTTGTATTCTTCTTTAATTATCTTCATGGATTAGCACATTCCACTTTTTAAATCTGAAAATCTAAAATAAATTCTATTTGTTTTTCCTTATTTTATGAACATGGAAATATTATTTAAATCTAATCATTACTTCACGGAGATTTGTCAAAAATTACTTACTTACGTAGTAGGTTCTTGGATTTGGACCAATGCTTAGAATTTGCTGCCTTTGATCTCTTACCCAGAGAGAATTACCTTCAATCTCTCATCCCTGAAAATTATCATCGAATACTTTCTGGAACTTCTCACATTCTTTGGAACCCATTCAGTCACAGAAATTTTTATCTTATTGTTTGGTATCTCTACTTATTAGAAAGCCCTTCCTCAAATCAAACCAAGGTCTGCCACTCTGGAAATTTTATCTCTTGAAATTTTGTTTTCTAGATCCATAAAAAAGCAAGTTCCATTTATCCATGGAAGCCACCACTTGTTCTTAGATCTTCATATATTTGTACTATATTTGATCTTGGCTGAAAAGCTAAGAAATGATTCTTTTTATATTTGTAAACAACTATTGCCTTTCTTCTTTAACCTTTCCTTTCTAGGTTAAATATGCAAATACCTTGAAATATTCTTGGGAAAACATGATTTCCCATCTTCCTTATCCTTTTGGTTCTTCTATTATAGAAATCATTCTTTCTTAATTCTTCTTTTTAAATGTGAAAGCGTAATGTGTAATTTCTTGAGAACAATTGTCTTGGCCTGAGAGGGGAACTTTAGTATTTGGAATACCTAACTAAGCACTGATAGGTAAAGTTTCCACCCAATGAATAAGCTGTGAAGAACAGGTAGGTGAGTCATCATTATCTCTTATTTCTTAGATGGTGCACTCAGAGGGTCACACACCACAGGTTTGACGAGAGGTTCATTAAGTTTTCAGCAGTTGGCGCACTTGTAGATATCAAGCCCTCACCATTCAGTGGCTTATACCCGTTACTGTTGGCATACATACTGCACGCAGTGTTATGGGGAGCCTCTGCCTTTGGGAGCTTGTTTGTACTAAAGACTTGTGCCCCTCTTACCTGCCTATAAGAAGCAGGGTGTCTAAAGATAGACAAATAAGAAGCTCACTAGGGAGCTCAACTTAAGAAAATCTTCCTCCTCAGATATGTGCAATAATCCTGCTCTACTGTGTTTGTTGATATCTTATGACAGGTTTTGTTCTTTTTTCATGTGTGGCTGCTATTATACCACCCATTCTATGATTGAGAACATATCGTATATACTCGAGTATAAGCCGACCTGAGTATAAGACAACCCCCTTAATTTTACCCTAAAAACTTGGAAAACTTAGTGACTTGAGTATAAGCCGAGGTGGAAAATGCAGCAGCCACTGGTAAATTTCAAAAATAAAAATATATACCCAAAACAATTACAATAATTGAGGAATCAGTAGGTTAAATGCTTTTCAGTATTTATTGCTAAAGAAAAACTGTAAACTAGCAACAACTTTAAA
>CAUYPK010027158.1:0-24660 GCA_963574355.1 Loris lydekkerianus
ATTATGTGTTTAATATATTATTGTTAAAATTATATGCTTTTGTGTGAGTGTTTGTCTGTTTTGGCAGGTCACTGCGTGGTGTGGCTCTCTGACTCTCACAGTTTAAAATTTTGGCTCTTTGTGTTCGCCACCCCTGCTTTATGAGGTTTTTGTTTCTAGTCCTTATCTTAGACATTGTTATTGATATTAAATTTGAAGCCTCTTTAATTTTGTGAAGGCAAAAAATGAAAACCTAATAAACACATGTATATGTAAAAAAAAATTAAATTAAATTGGAAAAAAAAGAGTGGGTTCCCTGGAATTGGATCACATGACCTTGCCCAGGTGACTTAATTCCCTAAATTATGTTTTCCTTATCTGAGATACATGGGCTTCTCATGGGGATTAAGTGAGATGATGCATCTAATTAGGTACTTACATGTTGGTGGTAGCAGTGATTTGTCATAGTGAAAAAACTGTTATCACAGTAACTGGAATGTGGAAGGTACTCAATATACCTCTTTCATTTTTATATGGATGGAGCTGGAATATGTTCTTCTTAGCAAAGTATCTCAGGAATGGAAGAAAAAGTATCCAATGTACTCAGCCCTACTATGAAGCTAAATTATAGCTTTCACATGAAGGCTATACCCAACTATAGCACAAGAATATGGGGAAAGGGCCAAGGAAGGGGAAGGGGGGGGGTTGGTGGAGGGAGGGTAATGGGTGGGGCCACATCTATGGTGCATCTTAGAATGGGTACAAGTGATTGCACTAATGTACACAGCTATGATTTGACAATAAAAAAAAAAAGGAAAGAAAAAGAAAAAGAGTTCCAAAATTGCTTTGAAAGATGAACTAGACTAGACACTGGTGTCAGTGCAGAGCTTCCCAATGGGAGTACTTCAAAGGTGACCTTAATGATACTCAGCAATGAGGAGTTATGCGGCGCTTTCTGTAGAGTAAGTTCGCAAACTTTATTGTTAGCCCTCACACATATACCAATTTAAAAAACTATTTTCTTTTACTCAGTCCTCACTGGAGGAGAGCTAGGTGCCAGTCTTTCAAATGTATAATTGCCCCAAATCCTGCAGTCAAGTCTACTTTCACTCTTTTCTATTCCCTGTATTCCATGGGTAAACAAGTCACGGATGTTGGTAGGCCCAACAATCACCTTTGGAGCTTGCTGTAAACATGGACCAAACCCCAGAAGATCAGTAGACCTGGGGTAAGGCCTAGGAATCTATAGTCTAAGCAGTTTCTCAGTTAAATCCTGATAAAAGCAATTGAGATCTTGATCTTGACAAATATGGTCTTATATTTTATTTTCCCCACTTACCTGGAGCTGCCATCACAGCCCAAGCCCATGACACCTTTTGGCTCAATCATTCAAGTTACCTGCATACCAGTTTTTTTCCCTCCCTCCCTTTGCCTCTGACTCACCTCTAGCTGCCCCCGACTGGGCTTCCATGTCTCTCTTCTGAGAAAGAACTCCAACTGCCACTCCAACTGCCCCCTGAAAGCCAACTTTTCTTAGCATTCAAAATCCTAAAAACAGTCTCTCCCATACGTCCATCCTACTCTCCCTCCAGCACAGAACCAGAGTTCCAGTGCAGACGGTTCCCTCACTGGCCCTAGATGGGAGGGCTCATCCCTGTTTACCCACTTCCTCTAAGTGTAGCCAGCCCATTCTTCAAACCCACCTGATATCCCATACAATTAATTCATTTCCCAGGCATTAAGTGAGTGTCTAGTATGTTCTAGGCACTGTGCTAAGAGGACACTCTATTCTGTCCAGGACCCTTTAATATGGTTGGGAGACCCCAGGGCAGTGGATATTTAAAGAGTCTTCGAGACACTGTCATATGCCACTGGCCCCCCAAAGGCTTGGCACAGAGTAGGTGCTTCATGACATTTGTTAAACTCAAATGAACTGAACATAAAGATTTTGGGAGATCAAGTTTTCAGGAGGGAGAATTAGGAAACACTTCATAAAGTTTTCTGATTCGGGGTTGGTCTTGCCTGAATAATAAGGATATCATGTTGATAGGAGATGTTATGACATTCCATGGAATTTTAATAACCCAAGAGAAGACAGAAGTGGACAGTATGAGGCTTCATTTTGAGGGATGGAAAATAAAATTCATCCATCAGACTACTTTGGAAGATATTACTTACTCGTGATTAGACACACTTAACCAGAAAGAGTTGAGAACCAGGTTTAAAAAGGACTGCTGTGCTTATGCTGAATAGTAGCCAAATATCTCCTCTCTTACCAAAGATACTACTGAAAGAAAAATCCAAAAGTGTCAAATTAATTTAAATTAATATTAATTAAATAATCCCCAAAAGAAAATACATGCATATATATAATAAAAACAAAAACATAAAAATAAGTTTAAAAATACACAAAAAAGGGAAAAATTATTGCAAAAAGACAAACTCAGGAGAAATTTGAACCCATCAAATAAAAAGTATGGTTGAATGAATGTATTAAACTGTAACTTACTCAGAGAAAATGCTTCACAATTAACTATACAGATGGCAGAAAAATTCATAGTAAAATATACTGGCTGACAAAACACTGGAATAACTGGGACAAACACCTTGATTTAAAAGGAGAATTATAAGACCAAGTGCATCCCAAAGCAAAAGCTTAAGGAAAAGTGGTTCCACGACATGAATTTCCAAACATTCCACATGACAGGATCCTTGGGATTGTTGAAAATCCAGATCCCCAGGCCACACTCTGCTGACCCTGTGAGCTAGCGGATTCAGAATGGGACCATGACACTGCTGTCTGGTCCCAGCTGTGTTCAGGATCTCAGTTCTGTTCTAACAAGACTGCTCCATCTCAGTTTGCTACAGGAGGGATGTCAGGGGATCCAGAGGAAGGCTGTGGAAGGGACACCCAGAGAGAAACACCATCCAAGGGGCACCTGGGCAACAGCAAGAAGGTGAGTTACAGCTGGACAGTCTCCTTGGCCTAGAGAAGAAGGGGCCAAGGATAGGTCAGACCTGCAGGGCAAGGATGTGAGGGCTCCTGCGGATGGACAGCCCTCACCCAGAAGGGTAAGCCACTCATCTCTGGAAATAAAAGATACCCCAGTCTTATTTCGGCTTCACAAGAATGGAGATGACCTCAGATCTTTGTTCTTATACATTAAAGACTAACTTAAGAGTCTTTATCTTAGGTGCTCTTAAATGTTGGAGTATATGATAATTCCCAAGATCTTGTCAAACAGGCAAAATTCTGGGCTCCACTCCCAGACATGGGGTGCACTCCAGGAACCTACAAATTTGGCCTCCCAGAGATGACTGGGCTGAGGGCTACACCGAGAGAGGCACTGCCCTGTGGCCATTGGGAGGTGGAAAGATCAGGAGATCAACCCACCTAGGGCTCTCCCTGGGCAGCACACTTTGGGAATTTGTGTCTATCTCTTTATCTTGCTAATTACTGGTCCATAAAATGGTCATAATAAAAACTGCAGGCTCCCAGTGCTCCCTCTGTGCCAAGCGCAGTTACCTGTGTTTGCTTCCTGAATCCCCTCTGAGGTGGCTACTACTATCTCTGCCGGGATGAGGGAAATGAGCGCTTCAGTGACCCCAGGAACCACATGGCTGGTGAGGGGCAGAGCTGAGAAGCAGCCCCAAAGGCCAGCTGTGACCACCATACTCTGGCACCTTGCCACCCGGCACCCTTGCCTACCTGAAACTATCAGGGACAGCCTGTGGGTCAATCCCCAGCAAAGTGCTCAGAAAGCTGAAATGCATGTGCCCGGTGACAGGAGAGGGGGCAGCATCGTTGGGAATAATGCACAGAGTGTGCACTTGCTGTGGACTTGCCTTTCGCTGAAACTTTTGACTCAGCACTGACAATAACATAACACAGCAGAAATTATCAGAGATTCCAGGACAGATTTCCTAAGCTGAAATATCAAGGAACCCAGAGCTCAAGAGTTCCTTTCTTAGGTTCTTGGGGGAGCGGAAGAATCCAGAGCAAAGTGCTTCTGAAAAAAAGCCCAGAGTCTCATCATGGGGCAGATCTAACTGGGCCCTATGGACAGCTGCCTTGGGGAAGCCACTACCATTGTGGAATCCCATCTCTTCCCTGGTAAACTGAGGACAATGATACCCTACAAAGTAGTTGTGAGCCTTAAAAAGGTGCCAGTTGTAAAGGGCTACACCAGGAACACAGATGTTGCTCAGTAAACAGCCATTGTGATGAAGATGGGGAAGACGGTGGGGAAGATGACTCCATTCTCTAACATTAGGTGGTGGTTGGGGTCTGCCTTTCTCCCAAAGATTGGCTTACTGTGCAACTCATGGAAGGTTCTGGAAGGTGTTCTGGCCGAGTCGAGGTGTATTTTGAAGGCGTGTGGGGCACGGTGTGTGATGACTTCTGGGATGAGAAGGCAGCGCAGGTGGTGTGCTGGCAGCTGGGCTGCGGGACGGCCATCTCTGCCCCTGGAGAGGCCTACTTTGGCCAGGGCTCTGGCTCCATTCTTCTGGACAATGTGCAGTGCTCGGGTTCCGAGGCCAACCTGGGGCTGTGCTCCCACGCCGGCTGGTTCACCCACAACTGTGAGCACGGGGAAGACGCTGGTGTCATCTGCTCGGGTAAAGTTCTTTCTATCTTTTCTGAGAGTTGGCTTTTCATTTTTTTCCAATCAGTCCTGAGTCTCCTTATTTCTTCCTGACACAGAAGGAGGCCTTTGTAACTCACCATTTCATTGGTATAAAACTCCCTGTCCACTCAGGACCTCAGCTATGGGTCCCCTTTTTCAAAACTCTTTAAGAATTTCAAGATAGTGACTGCAGAGAGCATCATGGGAATGGCAGGGCCCTTCTGATGCTGGAGCCCTGGGGTCTCCAGGTGACAGGCTCACCCCAGTGGATTCTCTATGATCCCCTCCCCACAACCTCCAACTCCTTGTGCTTAATGTGGCTTTTTGCACATTATTCAGCCTTTATCTAAGAAAATGAGAACTGTAATAACAATGTGACTTTCATCGGACACTGTGAGGATGGGCAACCTGCTAGTTGAAATCCAATTTAGGAGTGGGGTCCAGGATTTTGCCTGTCCAATAAGCTTTTGTGCCGGTCACCCCCCACAGCTTGGCAGGCAGGCTGCCCACGACACCCACTGACATTCATGCTTTCTGAGAAAGTCAGCCCCACCCCCCGACTCTGAGCAGTGTGTCACCAATAAACTGCCTTTGGGTGATAGGGTGAGTATAGAATCAGGAGGAAGAGAAAGGCCCCTCCTTGCTCTTTAGCTGCCCACTACAGTGGGGTCCAGAGGTCTCTCCCACAATCCCCTGCTCATCCCCTACCAAGTTCAACATGCCAGGAAGTGGGTCTGAGCCTTCACCCTCTGGCCAGGAATTAAGCATACATCAAGTATGAATCATGGAGGCTTTCGAGAGATCCAACAGTGAACAGAACGTCCCTGTTTCCTAGGACTCATGGGCATGTGGTGAAGGCAGAGACATGGCCCTGGCTCTATATTCAGGGCAGGTTAAGGGCATGGAGAAGAGCTCTGGTTCATTAAAGCACCATTCCCAAGGCCCCTAACCAGCATGCAGGGCAGAGGCAGCCCTGGCCCCTCCAACCTCCAGGATTCCTGGGTCCTACCTGGCTATTAAACCATGTGAGACACTTTCCAAAGCCCTTCCTGTGAGTCCTCAGCCCAAGCATAACTACATGGGATGTACCTTTTCTTCATCTGGGGGATCCGGGCTCAGTGAATGGAAAGAAGACTCTGTCCCTCTCTGTGTCCTGGACCAGGCACCTTTGGGGTAAGGGAGGGGATGAGAATTGTCAAGTTGGCAATTATTGTAAGTCTTACTTCAGGGGAATCTTAAAATGCATTTCAAGTATGCCTTTGAATGGTTGTTCTCAACCAGAGGCGACTTTGCCCTCCAGGGAACATTTGGCAATATCTGGAGACATTCCTGACTGTAACACGGGGGAGTGCTACTAGCTTCTGTGGGGGGGGAGGGGGAGACAACTGTAGCACAAAGGACAGCCTCCAACACCAAGAACTTTCCAACTTGAAACGTCAACATGCTGAGGTTAAGAAACCCTGCTTTAGAGTCAAGGATGTGTAGTTGAATATTCATTTTAGTAACTACTTACTAATTAGTTATCTGATAATTGGTTAATTAATAATTGCTTCAATAATGAAAGCAAAATTGTCTATATCTCCTTTTCCAAATATTAGCCTTGGTCTAGGTTTTTTCCCAATTTCTTCTAATCGTCCCGTTTTGCTGATTAAAGTTAATTAAATTTGCCACTTGGTGGGGGTGGGTAATCTAATGTCTTTCCAATAAGACATTTTGACAGATTCCCTGAATCATTATTAGAGTCTTAGCATGTCCAGGTGTATATGTGCTCTGCGTGGTATCTCCTGAGAGATAGTCTCAGAGCACAAACCCCACCTGGTCATGGAGACTCCCCAGTTTCTGGGCAGAAAACCACCCCACCACATCCTGACAGCAACTCAGTGGGTTTATGACGCCTGCCTTGCAAATACGGGAATGAGGTCCAGAAACAAAGTTAAGTCAAGGTTAAATGCCTTGATCAGTGTCTCATGAATATTCCACATTGTGTGGAATGTGTCCACATTCCAGGACAATTCACGGTGTCCTGAATATTCCACATTCAGGTCTCTGAATATCTACACCACCAAGTATCTACACTGTGGAAAAATTGCCCTCTGTCTAGGCGAAATTTGCAAATGTTCAGACTTGTTTCTGACAGTCTGCTAGCACGTTCACCCTTCTCACCTACTTCAGGTCCCCAAACACACACACCCTAAGACCTAAACTCCCCAGATGCAGAGGACCCCTGTGCTGCCCTGCCCTAAGACCCACCTTCCCACATCATCAAAGCTCACAACTTCTGCAGTTCCATTTCCTAGAGTACTGTTCCTCCCTGCTAATATTGAAAGAAAGTCGATGAATGTGAACTGGAGCAATGAGTAGTTGACTGCATGAATGAGAGAACAAATGTGACTGGATTGATCAGTCCCAATGTTTCTCAAACAAATAACCCTAAATTGCTCAGCCCAGGGTTGCCTAAACTAAGCAGAGACTCTCTCTGAAATCCTTTTATCTTAAAAAATCACTTGCGGTTTTGCTTCCAAGTTATAGTAAAATATATTTATTGTGTTACAAAAACAAGGTGTTGAATACTCAACAGCATGAGGTAATGTCAGTCCCTTCGAAAGATACACCTGTTTAGCCTGTGGGACTCTCCTACCCCAATCTCGGGCTGAGAAACCGAAAATCAAATCTAGTTCCAGGTACTGGGCTATTGCTAAGCATAGAGTTTAGACTAAAATGTGAATACTGAAAAATAGTCCAAAGATTGCTCCTTCTAGGATAGAAATGCCCTAAGCCTATTTGGATTAACCATATATAAAACTACTGTGGGGGAACACTGGACCCTTCTAGTAAGTGCAGGGCATTCCAGAATTTTTAGCATCTCTTAGAGACTCAAGTTGTATTCAACCTTTTTTTCTTCACACAGAATATGAGTATGAAACTCCAGGAGCTTTTGGTAAGAATCACACTTTCCTATGTCTTTAACAGAACATCCACAAAACCCTTAAGCCAGAGTCCTCAAACTGCGGCCTGCGGGCCACATGAGGCGGTGTGATTGTATTTGTTCCCGTTTTGTTTTTTTACTTCAAAATAAGATATGTGCAGTGTGCATAGAAATTTGTTCATAGTTTGTTTTTTTTTTTTTTTTTTTTTTTTTAACTATAGTCCGGCCCTCCAATGGTCTGAGGGACAGTGAATTGGTCCCCTGTTTAAAAAATTTGAGGGCGCCTGCCTTGAGCCCTTGTTGTACTTACCAACACATGACTCTCATGGGAGGTGGGAGAGGGGCTGAAGACCCACTGAATTTAATCAAAAGGACTCAACCAACAAAGGAAAAAAACAAGTGGTTTCCTTGCCTTTAACCATGCAGGAAATTTCTTCCCAAACTGTTGCCCGAATGTATTTTAGAAAATTATAGAGTAATGATACACATGTGGTTTAGTAAATTACCATTCAGAGATATAATTAAACTCAAACTGAACTGAAGAAAATTCTAACTTTGCACAGCCAAATGATACATCCGAGGCCGGAAAGGCAGTGAATGTAGCCTTGGGACACTGTGTCCCTCTCACCCCCATTTAGCAAATCCGAAGATTAATGGAGAAAAGCACTCCCCAAGTCTGGGCGTGGTGTGGCTCATGCCTGTGGCCTGTAATCCTAGCACTTGGGAGACCGAGGTGGGTGTATTGCCTGAGTTCACGGGTTCGAGATCAGCCTGAGCCAGAGCGAGACCATGTCTCTAAAAAAATAGTCAGCATTGTGGTGGGTGCCTGTAGTCCCACTTACTTGGGAGGCTGAGGCAAGAGAATCGCTTGAGCCCAAGAGTTTGAGGTTGCTGTGAGCTATGACACTGTGACACTCTACCAAGGGTGACAACGTGAAACTCTGTCTCAAAAAAAAAAAAAAAGAAAAGAAAAGAAAAGCACACCCCATTGTTGACCTGAGTCTTCCAGCGGTCCCCTTCCTTAGAAGTACATTTATAAGTACCATAGGAATGCACTTCTATAAGCAGATGATCCTGTTGCCTTTCTGGTAGAGGTGAATTTGCACAAATAATCCAGTTTAAAAGAGCCATCTGTAGACACTGACTCCCCAAATGCACAATCAACTTCTCCCTTGCCACTTATCAAAACCTGCTGAATATATACCCCCAAAGATGTCATTAGCTCATCATCTGCTCCACGAGGCCATCACACACATGCTGGTGCTTGCCCTGTAAACTTAGATAGTTATTTTGCATGGCAATGGCAGTGACACCTTGTTTATTTCTCTTTGCACTTAGATGCTGAAATTCTAACACCATTTCCTGGTGGTAAGTCAAGGTTTTCTAACTCCTCAGCTGATACGGCTTGATGGGTCAGTGCTTCTAAGTGTTGGGTAGTTCTCCAACCATGAAAACACTACCAAACAAAATGATTTCATCTATTGTTCATAATCCTTACATATTATCCTTTCAACTCACTCATAATCCTGTGTGTTTTTCTTTGTTAATGCACAGAAGAAGGCTCTGTCCTGCTCTCCAAGCTTCTTCATCTACTTAACCCCTTCCTACTCCTCTTCAGCCTTTGTCCCCTCTTATACCTCCCAATCTTCCCATTTCATTGTGAACTCTCGAAAATGCTTCTCAGGACTTAGCACAGTTGCAAATCCACTTAAGTTTAGATTAATGTGACTACCTCCTCTAGACTTTCAAACTAGACTCTAAAGTCTATGGCAGCAGGAGCCAGCTCTATGAGCCACAGTATCCCCAGTGCTCTCTGCTATGACCCAGTATGTGCTCAACAGATAACTTGTTGCAAAGTTAAACAAATGGGTTGATGCAGAATGTGTTCCTTCTCCTAACATGTAATATTTCTGTATTTCTTCAAAAGACTGGCCACAATTGCAGCTAGTGAATGGGTCGGGCAGATGTTCTGGGCGTGTGGAAGTTTTCTACCATAGCCAGTGGGGCAGGGTTTGCGATGACCAGTGGGACATGAATGAAGCCAACGTGGTGTGCCAGCAGCTGGGCTGTGGGCGCGCCCTCGCAGCCCCTGCTGAGGCCGAATTTGGTGAAGGCAAGGGCCAGTTTCTGCTGGATGATGTGGACTGTTCGGGAAAAGAGAGTTTTCTGGGGCAATGTCCTCATGCCGGCTGGGGACTGCACAACTGTGGTCCCAGAGAAGATGCCAGTGTTGTCTGCACAGGTAATGACTGCTTCTCCCTCTGGATTGCATCTTCACTGATCCCATTGGCGATGCTCGCACCATAATCGCAGGCCATCTCTACCACTCATGCCAGCAAAGAGTAAAGAGACATTGGTAACAGGAGAGCTTCAACCTGAGCTCAGGAATTTATTAGCCACAAGATGTCGAAATAGATTTTATACAGAGAAAAATAGAGGAAGCTAGTGGCAATTTCATAGCAAAGACTAGATTCCAAAATAATGGGCAAAAAGACAGCGTAAGTCCTGAATCATTCATGGGGTGTGTTCTTTCTTTATTCGTGATGCTTTGGTGAACTAGGGATAAAGTTTTTTTCCCACTAAAAGTTTACAGTCTATTGAAGGTGACAAAGCAAGGAGTTATAAGTTAGAATAGCATTGGCTTGTCCTGTAGGCTGTGAATTCAGGTCACGTATTGCTCGTGACAAGTCTTTGACCAAAGAGTAATTATCATGCTCAGTCTAGAGCAGAGTTTGAGGCTAGATCTTTGAGGTGTGTGGGGGTGGGGAGCTGTCCTGTACATTGTGGGCTTCTCTTACAGCCCCCAATAAATGACAGTAGCACCCCAACCCAACTCATGCCAGCAAAGAGTAAAGAGACATTGGTAACAGGCGAGCTTCAACCTGAGGTCAGGAATTTATTAACCACAAGGTGTTGAAACAGATTTTATACAGAGAAAAATAGTGGAAGCTAGTGGTAATTCCCTAACAAAGACTAGATTCCAAAATGTCTTCCAACATTTCCAGATGTCCTTTGGGGGAGCAAATTGCCCCTATTTGAGAATTTCTGGTCTAAAGAATGTAAACATTTCCACCAAATGTGACTATTATGCTGCACACGTGTTACTGATGCTACAGACATAAATTTGTGTGCTGATGGGGAAAAAAGTAAATAATTCAGCTCCTAGAGCTGTAAAATTGGCCTCTTAACAAAATTTCTGATTGTATTCAACCCAGCAAGACAATAGCCAGATGATGCTAATGTAATGCATTAGCTTTTTAACTCCATTCAAACATCTCAAACAGTGGACAAGTGTGTGTATTCGTTTTTTTTTTCATTTAGTTTTTGAGCTTTCTTCCCCCTTTGATTTTTTTTTTAATTTAGTTAGGGTTCTTGTTTAGGATTCCATCAAAACAGTCTGGTCTATAAAGCCCTGGGTTGCTCCTCTTTTGCATGTGTAATGAGCGTTCACCTCCTATTTGGAAGTGTTATAGAGTTTGCACAATGGACACGGCACAGCCACAGTTGGACTGACATGCTGTGCTAATGAACATATATACCTTTAATGGGTAATTAAAGTTACCTGAACTAAGACCAAGAGTCAGCATTTTAGTTTTTTCTTCATTTTAAAATTCATTTCTTGTTTTAAACATCTCTAGAGCAGATACCCTTTTCTAAAGCAGATCTTTTCTCTTCCCACCTGTTGACAGACCCTGAGTACGTAAAGCCCACAGCAGGTAAGTGTATGCTTTTGTTTTGTTGACCTGACGTGCTCCATTCTAGAAGCTACTTGGGCAAGTAACAAGTAGATAATAAAAGTGGGGACCGGATTGCCACATTTCAGCACTCATTATTTGCCATTTCTGCATTCCTGGGCCATTAAGATAATCCTACCATTCACTCTAAAATGCTGCGGGACGTCTTTCTTCCTCCCATGAGAGCTAGTAATAGCTTTATTTTCATTTCAATCATGAGGGTTTTAGTTTTTCTCTAGTATTGCTATTGTCACTTTCACAATGAAAGTGCTGTGAAAAGCATCATTCCTGTCACCATGTTGAGGAAATATCTTGGTAAACTGTATCGTTCACATGGCTACTCAGTGTACATTCTGTCCTCCTAGGTGGGGCTCGGCGTGTCTGGGGGTTGGATGTGACCTGCCCACCATATGCTCTCACGTTCTAACTTCCACCAAATTTCCAATCCATCTCCCTACAGAGAATGCTGAAGGATCACTGCAAGTGCCCCAGGGTAAGAGGTATTTTCTTACTAAATTTGCAATTAGTTACCTTTAGTTTAAAATTAGAAGTTTTTTCTTGCAACTGTCAGCCACATTTGGAGGGGAGAATGTAGTACATATTCTGTACATGTAGCATGTGCATCAATTCCTGGCGTGTTAGGAAATCGGTGAGTCCTGCAGCTAGTAACAGTGGGAACCTGTTCCAAACTGGCCTGCGTACCCACCAAGGCAGAGCCTTGGGACGAGGGGAGGACAATGGGTCTGGCAGCAGACCCAGCAGAAGTTCTGAGCATTAAGTTCTCTGCCATTAATTGAGTGTGACTGTGGGCAAGTCACTGACACTCTTTTTTAAAAGGGAGATAAAAACACCTACTTGACAGTACTCCATTTAAATTAAATGAGATCACAGACATGGAAAGGTAACGAGAGCCAACTTGTATTGAGTGTTTACGATGTTTGGACATTGTCCTAAGGACTTCACCTGCCTGATTATTAGTTTATTAATTATCTAACTGAGGGGTCCAAAAACTTATTTGTAAGGAGCCACATATAGTAACTATTTTAGGCATCTCAGGCCAGATTGTTACATTTATGAAACTGCTGCCACAGTATTAAAGCAGCCACAGAAAATTCACAACCTAATGGGCATGCCTATGTTGTAATAAAATTTCATTTACAAAAGCAGTCACTGGGCCAGCATTGAACCACCACCTTTAGCTTCCTGAAACCTGCTCTGAAGAACACATTAATTCTATGCACTTGGCATGCATTGCGCTTAATTTTCACAGCAACCTCATGAAACAGGTGCTATTGTAATCCTCATTTTACTGACAATGAAACTGAGGCATAGGAAAATTAATCAACTTCTCCAAGGTATGCAGCTAGCAAGAGGCACAGTTGCTAGTCTGTTCCATATTACGATACTTTACTTGGCTTTTTTAGACAGCTGATGTTCTAAATACACATATTTCTTAGTCCAAGTCGTTTCTCAGGCCAGGAGAAATTGGAACCATCCCTTATCTTTCCCTTCTTTCACGTCACACAACTAATGCGTCAGAAGATTCTGTCTCTACTGTCAAAGCATATGCTGACTTCATTAGCACCTCCCAACTCTATGGTTCCTGCTGTCATCCAAAGCCCCATCATCTTTCAATGTAATTTGGCAACATTTTCTAACTGGTCTGCTACCTTCCTTCTTTCTTCTCCCCATATCCACATAATCTGCTCTAGTCCCAGAGACTGGAGCAGGCTGGTACATTGTCAGTGGGATCATTCACCTTCTCTCAAACCCCTCCACGGCTTTCCACAGTATTTGAATAATGCTGCATCAATTACTGTGGCTTTTGAATAATGCTGTGTCTGTTACCGTGGCCTTTGAATAACGCTGCATCAGTTACCGTGGCCTTTGAATAATGCTACATCAGCTACCATGGCCTTTTAGATCCTGTGTGACCTAGTGCTTACTTGGGTCTCTGACCACTGAGAAAACACCTCCTCTTGACCACAGGTCTTTTTTCCATCCTTTGAGACTGTCAAAGTAGCCCCCACCTTTGTAGGGGGCTCTTCCTTCTGTCTAAAGGGCTCTTTTCCCAGATATTTCCTCAGCTTACTCCTTATAATCAGGTCTCAGCTAAAATGTCACTATGTCAGAGAGATAGAGACCATCCCTGAATAGACGGTCCAGAAAGAATCCCTCTCAGTTGAGAGTAATGGGTCAACCTGTTGTTTTCACCCTGACTCCCAGCATGTAGGTTTTGTGGGAGCAGGAATTCTAGCAATATCGTTTATCTCAGAGCCAAGGACAGTTCCTGGTACACTGGAGGTTCTAGATAAACACTTAATGAATGAAAAAAATAATAATGTGCACAGTATCCTGCCTTTGCTATAAATTGCTGTTGAAAACAATGTATTAGGTATTAAAATACTCACTGGTCTTCCAAAGGCAATGACTCCCTTTAGGAAGACACTGCGTATCAGACAATGAGAGGTCCGTGACAGCAAGGTGACTTCCTCCTGCCCTCACATTACAGGAAGTTCAGAGCTTAACTGAACAACCAGTTCTAAGAATTAACTAAGAGTTTTGCC
The DNA here is from genome assembly GCA_963574355.1 of Loris lydekkerianus. NCBI lineage: Eukaryota > Metazoa > Chordata > Mammalia > Primates > Lorisidae > Loris > Loris lydekkerianus. The sequence continues at coordinate 13,835 of CAUYPK010027158.1, forward strand.
ATATTGTTGGTACTTTTTCTTTCTCTTTCATCCGTGTGATTATTAATCTTATATTTCTATTTTTTTGGTTCTGCTATATATATACACACACATGTATATGTGTATATATGTATTATACATACATACATGTATATATTTTATTGTCAGTCATTTGAAATCTGTAGTCGGCTAGATGTACAAATAATATAACAGGCTATATATAAACAAAATAATATGTGATAATATGTGTCACTTTATGTATGTATGATAATACATACAGTATAATTAGTCTGATATAATTATGATATAGTATACTACATAAAATTGTACTATTATAACATTTTAATACCTGTGCTATAAGATAACATATTATATGCATTATGAGGAATGTATACTATATAATTCAATAATAGTATATGTAGTAGAAGCTCTGCAAATTGACCACCCAGGGGTCTGTAACAAACTGATCAACAGACAGAGGAGGTCAACATAAGGAACGAGGCCCCCAGTACTGATATGTACATGTGGTGCATGTCCAGTCTATGAAAATTACGTCAACTTAAGGAGGTGGTCAATGTAGGGAAGTGCCCAACTGTGGAGCTTCTTTAATAATATATATAAGACTAATAGAAATGTCTGCCAAGGGTCCAGGAAGAAATACCTTATGGCCACTGGGATGTGAGGGAGGCTTGAGCTGAGAAGACAGGTGGATGTGGATGTGCTGTGATTATCTTTCTTTGATCCTACTTGCAGACCTGTCTGGGACAGGCCAGTGGTCCTGAGTTGCAGGGGACTGGCTGGCTCTCAGTGTGTGGTGGGCATTTCAAAGAGTCAGAAGAGCCAGTGTGTCTTCAGAACAACCAGATCAGCAAATGCAGTATTTCTGAGCACCTGCAAAGTCTGAGGGGTTATATTTCACCAGGAGTTCGCTCTGTTTTACATTTTGCCTATTAGATCTGTCACATAGAAAATTGGTTGAAAACAAAAGTAGTTCAAGTAAAAGTTATTCAATTTAATTTTGAATAAGAAACATTTTAATTTATCTTCACCAATAGGTGATGGAAATTCAGCAACCATATTATCAGGTAAGAGAACTTGTGTTCTAGGACATTTCTGTTTACCCAGAGAGACGTGAACAAGAGAGAGGCTGGGGGTTATTCTGCTAACTCATTGCACTCTGCCCCTTCATAAGTGAGTTGAATGAAGATGATTTTCAGGTGTCACTCTAATAGGTTCACTAACTTCTGAAGAAGGAACAATAATAATGCTATTTTGTTGTTGTTGTTGTTGTTGTTGTTGTTTAGAAAAAAATACAAAAATACTGTATCACTTCTCGGCCTTTTGGCTAAGATCAAGTGTAGTACCTGTTCTTATCAGTTTAATATCTGATATGTCCTCTATCTGAGGACAATATATTAAATGGATTTTTGGAGCAGTGAGTTGGAATAGGAGCTTGTTCTATCCACTCCATGCATAGACCTGGTATTGCAGCATTTCCAAGAATGGTGCACCCCTTCCCATTAAAAAATGAAAGAAAAAAAAGAGAAAAAAATACTGTAAACCTTTTTTAACATAGAGATTTTGTAATTATCTTTAATCCTCAGTTTGGCCAAACTCTCTCAGTTTTACAAGGGACTTGTTTCAATTTTTCAGAGGAAGAAGCATTTAAGCACACATAATGTTTACTTATTGCATGAGTTCCCCATTGCAGCTGTACCAAATTTCCATAACTTAATGCCTTAAACAATACAAATTGGTTATCTTGTGATTCTAAGTCAGAGATCCACACTGGGTCTCACTTAGCTAAAAGCAAAGTTATCAGCCAGGCTGTGTTCATTCTGGAAGAACCGAAATTGAAGGATCCAATTCCTGGTCTTTTCCTGTTTTTAGCGGCAACCTGCCTTCTTTGGCTGGTGGCCCCAGGCTTCTATCTTCAAAGCCAGTAGCTAATTTATTAATGTCTCTCTCTGACTCTTTCTGCGCCCTACTTCCACTTTTAATGACCTTTATGATTACATTGGCCCACCTGGATAATGCAGAGTAATCTCCCTACCCCAAGGCAGCTGATTACCAACCCTAACATCATCAGCAATCTTTTTTTTTTTTTTTTTTTATGTTTTCATCATTCATTCCTACATCTTTATGGAGTTCTTTATTTATTTTTTTTTTTTTTATTAAATCATAGCTGTGCACATCAGTATGATCATGGGGCATCATACACTAGTTTCATAAACCGTTTGACACATTTTCATCACACTGGTCTACATAGCCTTCAATCTTAATTCTCTCCTTGGCCTTGTAACTTAACATATTCCCATGTTCCAGTTATCAGAATGTGGACATCTTTGGGGAAGTCAAGATTGTGCCTCCCACATTTGTTTACAAAATAAAATTCTGTAGATACTGCTGCGGAACACAGAAAATAAACACATCATTCAGGACATGCATTGAAATATGGTGAGCAGGACAGCAAGCAGAGAGGAGAAAACTGTGATAGGAGAAGGGGAGCATCTACCCAGGTCAATCCAAAAAGATAAGTGATGGTTATCCATCTCCTGCAATTTCCTCAGGAACACTGTACCCTACTCTACCCCATTAAGTAAGTACCAAGACCAGATACTTCAAAGTACTTCACTTGACCCTCTGATGACTGCAGTGACATTTAGCAATAATATGGGTAGCACTTTTTCTAGGATGAGTCGTCAAACTTAATTGTCTAACCTTGTACTGGGTGGCTGTGGAGCCATGGTGAGGTTTCATGCCAGTGCAACAATGACAAACAGAAACATCAGTAACACAACAATCTTAGAAGTAAAATAGTCCAGACAAGTGAATAAACATGCTAGAAGATCCTCGTGGTCTAGATCAGCGGTTCTCAACCTGTGGGTCACGTCCCCTTTGAGGGTTGAATGACCCTTTCACAGGGATCACCTAAATACATCCTGCATATCTACAATACGATTCTTAACAGTAGCAAAATTACAGTTATGAAGTAGCAATGAAAATAACTTTATGGTTGGGGGTCACCACAACATGAGGAACTGTATTAAAGGGTCATGGCATTAGGAAGGTTGAAAATCACTGGTTTAGACCATCAGTTCGACTTATGGGACAAATATTAAAACCCACAGCACATAATTCTCACCACAAAACACCAAACACCTGCCCTTGGATGTTGAATCTGGGAGAAAGACAGGTGGATATGATGGAGTCCAAATAGGACCAAGGATCAGTGGCTAAGAGGTGACCTAGCATTTCTATCACTACGCAGTGGTCACTTTGGAGCTGAAGCAAAACTACATCTTGTGAAATCGCAGGAAATTGCAGGAAGCTCCTGGCCAACCATCCCTCCCTCAGGTCACTGTGAGCAATCACTTAACATTAATAAGTGTTTCTTTATTACAGTTTTACCTGCTGCCATCTCAACCCCGTTGACTCCCACAACTGCTGCACATTCAACATCACCAGGTAGGACTCCACACCTCCGGGACTGTGACCAGATTTATTATGGTTTCTAAGTTGCACTGTAATGATAGTCAGTGGTTCTGCCACCTCACTAGGCACCACTCATGGTTTAAGGTCAAATGATTTAAGGAAAAGAAAAGGACCCTGAAATGGTCTGGACTTTACACTGTCCAGCTTCACCTTGTATTTATTTAGTTTTACTATTAAAGAACATGATAATGCAAAACTTCTCCTTTCCCCTGCTTTCCCAAATGCAAAGAAAAAGAGAAAAAAGAGGTAGGGGGTAAGGGTGTGTCTGTATTAGAGAAAGATTATTAAAGAGTCTTTTCATATCTTTCAAATATAAGAATAAACAAGAGCACCTAACCTAATGTCTGGGTAGAGACCCTCTTAAACACTTGTAAGTGACCCCCTCTTTCCAGCTGTGGTAAGTGGTGATCACTATACAGTCCATTTTCATTTCATCATTCTGCTTAATTCTGTCTCCACTCTCCACCATCCGTAACTGCTGACATTTCAATTGTACCAACACATAATTCCTATTCTAATTATGCCGATGATAATCTCCAGGAAGTTCTTAAACATGTATTATCCATGTGGCTACTGGGATTTGCTGTGTGTGTCTAGTACACACTGGATCTTCCAAAGACTCAGGGAAATGGGGCATGGTTATTCAGTGATATAAAGGTTCAGTTATGCAAGAGGAGCAAGCTCTAGGGGTCTGCTGTGCAAAATGGTGCTATAGTTAACACCTGACACTGTGCATCTAAAGGTCTGTTAAGCCAGAGAGCTCATGTTAAACATTATTATCACACCCAAAAAAGGAACACAAGGAAACTTTTGGAGGTGATGAATATGTTGATTACTCTGATACTATTGTGGTGACAGTATCACAGGTATATGTGAATGTCCATATGTCATCAATTTGTATACATTAAAACATGTGCAGTTTGGGGGTATATCAATTATACCTTGATAAAGTTTTTGTGTTTTTTTTTTAAAGAATAGCAAAGGCAATGTCATCAAAAGAATGTAAAATTACTCATTGACTTTTTATATTGATTACATTTATATATTTGTACTTTATATTATTATATTGGAAGGATAATGTTTGGGGTATACTGGATTACATAAGATATATTATTAAAATTAATGTCACTTGGCTACCAAACGTGGCTACCAGAAAATGTTAAATTACATATGTGGCTTTCATTTAATTTATAACCAATAACATCGCCTCACGCCATGACAATAGCATATGTCGAATGCCTTACATGGATTTTCTCACTTAATTTTCCCAACATTCGGGTGAGGGAACTTCAATAATATCCACTTTCCAAATAAGGAAACTCCTGCTCAGATAGGTTAAATATTGTCCCCAAGGTTGATGGAATGTTAACAAATAACCTGACTTCATAGTCCTGGAGCTTAATCTCTGAATTATACTAAGTTCTCTGCATTTGAATCCTATTAACTACTACAAAGTTATGACTAGGCATGGTGCCTGATCGGAAACTAGGAGGGTCCATTTGAAATGACAAAAGCTAATAGTAAAAAGGGTTAATCTACCAGCCCAGACTGTGTCTAATTTTCTTATCTTTGCCCTTCTCCCATGTTCACATATCAATAGCCTATAGGGTGGCAGCTGTGGCATCAGCATCAGTTTCCCACCATGACTGTTCCTGTCCTCCCCATCCCCCCCAAACTGGCAAGGTGGCTCCCTCTTCTAGATCCCACGGCTTTTCCTCTGTCCTCACGTATGGCTCTTATTTCGGTCTTACACTGTTGCTCGTGCATCTGCTCGTTTCCCCAGTGACATTCTTGGAGAAGAATCCATACAATTCTCATCTTCAATGTTGCCCTGAGTGCGCACACGCATACACACACACGCCAGAGAACAATGTTTGCAGATCTGCTCTCTAGGGGGCATTCATGCTCGTTAAATGAATAAATCAGAATTGAAGAATATTTATTCTTGAACTGAGGGAGGCATCCGAAAGGAGAGCCACTCAAAACCCCGGGGAGCGGGCAACCTGTTGGACAATTGAAGGGAAGGGATCCCACCCGGGAAACAGACATTTTGAACTACCCAAAAGGGTAGCCACCTTCCCCAAGAGGGGGAATTGAACAGGAGGGATTGAACAGACCTGGAGCATTTCTGCTGGAGAATGTTGGAGGGGGTTGGCAGTTCAGGCTGCGTGGTGAACTGGCGGGTCCCGATCCAAAAGGGAAACTCTGAACCATAAAACTCAGAATAAGGTCCCCGAGTGCTCCAGCCATGGGAACCAGCTACAGCCACTTCAGCCGCGTCAACCGTGGAAACCGGCTACAACCGCTAAAGCCGTGGACCCGCCAGCAATGGCAGGAAACAAGCAGCACCCTCCCCCACAGCCAATTCCAGTCGCCAGTTTGCAGGAGAATCTGGGAGCAGAGTGGAAAGATTTAAGAAGCGTGGACTCCTGCACTGAGTGGGAAGGTCAGTCACGAGTGCTGTCTGGAGCACAACAGCCAAGGTTATAAAATACTTAGGTGACAAACTTTTACAGAAACTCAAAAATGGCAATCGACCATGGAAGGTGGTTACCATGGTAACAGTATAAACTGTGAATCAGGCATGAGCCTGGGAACCACTCACAGTGCCACCTGGTGTCCAGAAAGTATATTGCAGTATGAATATATTCCTAGGAAAGTTGATCCCTACATCATACTATAGATGTACATATGTATATTTCTACATACAAGAATAATATTTTTGTAGTTGGTAACTTTTTTCTTTTTTTTGTTTTGTTTTGTTCTGTTTTTTCCTCACCATTTTCTTGGAGGAGCTTTTGTGAATTTTTTATTATTACTTTTTATATAGATATTATTTCTATTTTTTCTAATTTTAATTTCTCCTTTCTTCTCTTTTAACTTTTCTATGAACACCACTTTTTTCTGCTTTTGTTTTGATTTTTTGTTTTTTTGTTTTCTTTATCATTATTTTACAATTATCACTATTTTTATTGCAGTTGTTTTTATGTTGCTGCTGTTGTGGGTGTTGTCTGTATGTCTATGTGTCTCCGTCTCTTTCTGTATCTATGGGCTCGTATGTCTGGTAGACTTTGTATCTGTTTATTTGCTCATTTGCTCTCAATCAGCTTGGTGTTACAACCTGCAACTCAGAGGTCCCAGCACTCCCCTCCACTCTCACTCTGTGAGTGGTCTGAAGGCCTGCCCCCAAGGAGTCCAGATTCCTGGGTGATTTCTCAAGAGGTGCAGACAGGACCAGGACTGTAGCTGGACAATGCTGATTCTGCAGCACAGGAGTAGGAGACGATGGTCGGCTAAGAGGGAATCACACCAGAGCGGCAGTGCCCCAAGGTGCAGAGCAGCAGCCGTCTTTAGCAATAAAAAGGCCCACCCCCAGATATCCCATAGCCACTCCTCCTGTCTCCCCGGGCAACCAGATGAGGTTGGGCATCCTCTCAGATGGCAACCACCATGGAACAGATCTGGGACTGAAACACAGGCCCTATGAGTAAAGGGTTTGCCTGAAGCGGTACTGGCCTGGATGGAATGGGGGGGCCTAGAAAACGCAGCTGCAGGACCTGGAAACTCTCACTGGGGCTGATCCAGAGGACTGCTTTGCTGAGCCTAAGATGCACCCAGCCCTCAGGGGATCATCAGCCTATAGACAAAGGACGCCAAGAGGCTACAGCTGACAACTAATCATGGTACGAATACAAACCTGCAGGAGTAAAGACAGGGCCTGAGGCACAAGTTCTGGGAACTCAAATCAGCCTCTCCTCTGCAGAGGAATTTAGCAGGGTCAGAAACAAACTCCCACAGTGTTGTTCCATTCAGCCAGTAACATAAACTAAGGGTGGGGCTGGAACTGAGTGAACAACCCCAGCCTCCATCAAGTGCCCAAGGTTGACAGGCCTCACCACCCCCTGCTGGATAGGGGAAGAGAGAAGCGGCCTGGCTGAGCAGATACAGACTTCCCTGCAATTTAGGCAGGTGCAAACCTCTGGAGTATCTGCTCACTGCAGACAACTGACTGGGTCACAGCCCTGTGTAGCTAGCAGTGACTGGGTGTGACAGAGCTCCATGGTGGGGAAGGAGGCATCAACCCTCCCAGACTGATCTCTTTGCTGGGTGGCTCCTACTGACTCCATGCAGCACTGGAGCAAGCCATATTAGAGCAGTCACCAGACCCCTTCATCCAGTTTCCAGAGACCTCTTAAACTCTGCCACCGGAGACAGGTGCTGACTGAGACAATTGATTTGGACCTTTTGAACTGAGCCAATCACCCAAGGACTATCCAGGTGGTGCCCTGGGTGTGTGGTTGTAGGAAGGTTTGATTTTCCTTTTCCAATTGTGGCCTGTGGTGGGTGGGGTGATTTAATTGCTGGTATTTCTCCACAGCTAAGGCTTCAACCCAGAGTAACAGTTTCACTAGGGTTGAACAGAAACCAGTGGAAAACAAGACAGAACCACTTAGCCCCACCACACCAAAAGGGCCCCAGTTTCTCAGACCACAGTACTGTATGGGTCCTTGACAAAGCATCAGGGGAAAAATCAAAGGGAGTAAAACAATCATGGGGTGAAATCAATGGAAAAACTCTGGTAACAAGAATAACCAGAATAGATCAACCCCCCAAGGAAACATATGGCAGATGTAATTGAAGATCTCATCCACAAACAACTGGCTGACATGTCAGAAATCGAATTCAGAAATTGGATGGCACACAAGATTAACAAAATGGAATTAAGAATTAGAGGAGAAATTCAAAAGTTGTCTCAAGAATTTAACAAATTTAAAGACAAAACCACCAAAGACTTAGATACACTGAAACAAGAATTTGCAGCCCTCAAAGATCTGAAAAATACAGTAGAATCCCTTAGTAACAGAGTGGAGCAAGCAGAAGAAAGGATTTCTGACATTGAAGACAAAGCCTTTGAACACTCCCAAACTCTCCAAGAGGAAGAGAAATGGAAAGCAAAAACGGATCATTCTCTCAGAGAGCTCTGGGATAATTTGAAGAAGGACAATATCCGACTCATTGAAGTCCCTGAAACCTATGAAGTTGCCTCGCTAGGCACAGAGGCCCTCTCCATGAAATTATGAAAGAGAATTTTCCAGACATGCCTAGAGATTCTGAAATCCAGATAGCAGACAGCTTCAGAACCCTAGCACAACTCAATCCCAATAAGACATCCCCCAGACATATCATAATTAACTTCACTAAAGTTGATATGAAGGAGAAAATTCTCAAAGCAGCAAGACAAAAGAAAGCCATTACGTACAAAGGGAAGAATATTAGAATGACTGCAGATCTCTATGCTGAAAATTTTCAAGCCAGAAGAGGGTGATCATCGACTTTTAATCTCCTAAAGCAAAATAACTCTCAACCCCGGATCCTGTATCCAGCCAAACTGAGTTTCATTTATGATAAAGAAAGTAAATACTTTAATGACACTCATATGTTGAAGAAATTTCCCATAACCAAACCAGCTCTTCAGAACATTCTCAGACCTATTCTATATAATGACCAACCCAATCCTCCACCACAAAAGTAAACACACTCAGAAACTTTTGATCAAACTCCAACTTCCACACTGGTGAAAGGATAAAAAGTGTCCACTGGATTTTTGAAAAATTCGATACCCAAAATGTTACCAGATTTATCAATATTCTCCATTAATGTGAAAGGCTTAAACTGTCCTCTAAAGAGGCATAGGTTAACTGACTGGTACAAAAACTCAGGCCAGATATTTTTTGCATACAAGAATCACATCTTAACTTAAAAGACAAATATAGACTCCAAGTGAAGGATGGTCATCCATATTTCAGGCAAATGGTAATGAGAAAAAAGCAGGTGTTGCAATTTTATTTGCAGATACAATAGGCTTTAAACCAACAAAAGTAAGGAAGGATAAGAATGATCACTTCATATTTGTTAAGGGTAAGACTCAATATGATGAGATTTCAATTATTAATATCTATGCACCCAACCAGAATGCACCTCAATTTATAAGAGAAACTCTAACAGACATGAGCAACTTGACTTTCTCCAGCTCCATAATAGTCAGAGATTTCAACACTCCTTTGGCAGTGTTGGATCGATCCTCCAATAAGAAGCTGAGCAAAGAAATCTTAGATTTAAACCTAACCATCCAACATCTAGATTTAGCAAACATCTACAGAACATTTCTGTACAGAACATTTCCCAACAAAACTGAATACACATACTTCTCATCAGGGCACAGAACAAACTCCAAAATCGATCACATCCTAAGTCACAAGTCTAACCTCAGTAATTTAAAGAAATAGAAATTATTCCTTGTATCTTCTCGGACCACCATGGAATAAAAGTTGAGCTCAGTAACAACAGGAATATGCAAACTTATACAAACACATGGAAGTTAAATAACCTTATGCTGAATGATAGATGGGTCAGAGATGAGATCAAGAAGGAAATTGCCAAATTTATGGAACAAAATGACAATGCAGACATGAATTATCAGAACCTCTGGGATGCTGCAAAGACAGTCCTAAGAGGGAAATTTATAGCACTACAGGCCTTCCTCAAGAGAACCAAAAGAGAGGAAGTTAACAACTTAATGGGACATCTCAAGCAACTGGAAAAGGAAGAATATTCAACCCCAAACCAAGTAGAAGAAAAGAAATAACCAAAATTAGAGCAGAATTAAATGAAATTGAAAACAGAAGAATTATACAACAGATCAATAAATCAAAAAGTTGGTTTTTTTAAAAGGTCAATAAAATAGATAAACCTTTAGCCAACCTAATCAGGGAAAAAAGAGTAAAATCTCTAATCTCATCAATCGGAAACAACAAAGACAAAATAACAACAGACCCCACAGAAACTCAAAAAATCCTCAATGAATACTACAAGAAACTTTATTCTCTGAAATATGAAAATCTGAAGGAAATTGACCAATACTTGGAAGCACGTCACCTTCCAAGACTTAGTCAGAATCAAGTGAAAATGTTGAACAGGCCCATATCAAGCTCAGAAATAGCATTAACCATATAAAACCTCCTTAAAAAGAAAAGCCCAGGACCAGATGGTTTCATGTCAGAATTCTACCAAACCTTTAAGGAGGAATTAGTACCTATATTACTCAACCTGTTCCAAAAGGTAGAAAAAGAAGGAAGACTACCCAACACATTCTATAAAGCAAACATCACCCTGATCCCCAAACCAGGAAAAGACCCCCGCCAAAAAAAGAGAAAATTATAGACCAATATCACTAATGAATATAGATGCAAAAATATTCAACAAGATCCTAACAAACAGAATCCAGCAACACATCAAACAAATTATACATCATGACCAAGTCGGTTTTATCCCAGGGACTCAAGGCTGGTTCA
>CAUYPK010027161.1:0-30824 GCA_963574355.1 Loris lydekkerianus
AATCAACATTGTTAAAATGTCCATACTACCCAAAGCAATATACAATTTTAATGCAATCCCTATTAAAGCTCCACTGTCATACTTTAAAGATCTTGAAAAAATAATACTTCATTTTATATGGAATCAGAAAAAACCTTGAATAGCCAAGACATTACTCATAAATAAAAACAAAGCAGGGGTAATCATGCTACCAGACCTCAGACTATACTACAAATTGATAGTGATCAAAACAGCATGGTACTGGCACAAAAAAAAGAGAAGTAGGTGTCTGGAACAGAATAGAGAACAAAGAGATGAATCCAGCTACTTACCATTATTTGGTCTTTGTTTGACAAGCCAATTAAAAACATTTAATGGGGAAAAGGTTCCCTATTTAACAAATGGAGCTGGGTGAACTGGCTGGCAACTTGTAGAAGATTGAAGCTGGACCCACACCTTTCATCATTAACTAAGATAGACTCTCACTGGATTAAAGATTTAAACTTAAGACATGAAACTATAAAAATACTAGAATAGAGTGCAGGGAAAGCCCTTGAAGAAATTGGTCTGGGCGAGAATTTTATGAGGAGGACCCCCCCAGGCAATTGAAGCAGCTTCAAAAATACACTACTGGGACCTGATCAAACTAAAAAGCTTCTGCATATCCAAGAACACAGTAAGTAAAGCAGGCAAACAGCCCTCAGAATGGGAGAAGATATTTGCAGCTTATGTCTCCCACAAAGGTTTAATAACCAGAATCCACAGAGAACTCAAACGTATAAGCAAGAAAAGAACAAGTGATCCCATCACAGGCTGGGCAAGGGACTTGAAGAGAAACTGCTCTGAAGAAGACAGGTGCACGGCCTACAGACATATGAAAAAATGCTCATCATCTTTAATCATCAGAGAAAAATCAAATCAAAACTACTTTGAGATATCATCTAACTCCAGGAAGATTAGCCCATATCACAAAATCCAAAGACGAGAGATGTTGGCGTGGATGTGGAGAATAGGAAACACTTCGACACTGCTGGTGGGAATGCAAATTAATACATTCCTTTTGGAAAGATGTTTGGAGAACACTTACTGATCTAAAAATAGATCTGCCATTCAATTCTATAATTACTCTACTAGGTGTATACCTAGAAGACCAAAAACCACATTATAACAAATATATTTGTACCAGAATGTTTATTGCAGCCCTATTTATAATTGATAAATCATGAAAAAAGCACAAGTGCCCATCAATCCACGACTGGATTAATAAATTGTGGTATATGTACACCATGGAATAGTATGCAGCCTTAAAGAAAGATGGATACTTCACCTCTTTCATGTTTACAAGGATGGAGCCGGAAAATATTCTCCTTAGTAAAGTATCTCAAGAGTGGAAGTAAAAGTATCCAATGTACTCAGCCCTACTATGAAACTAATTCATGTCTTTCACATGAAAGCTATAACCCAGTTATAACCTATGAATAGGGGGAAGGGGGAAAGGGAGGGGACGGAGGGGGGAGGTGGGCGAAGGGAGGGTGATTGGTTGGATTACATCTGCGGTGCATCTTACAAGGGTATGTGTGAAACTTAGTAAATGTAGAATGTAAAAGTCTTAACACAATAACTAAAAAATGCCAGGAAGGCTATGTTAACCAGTGTGATGAAAATGTGTCATACGGTCTATGAAACCAGTGTATGGTGCCCCCTGATTGAATTAATGTACACAGCTATGATTTAATTAAAAAAAAAAAAAAAGGAAAAAAAGAAAGGTGGCATTTGGTGTTAGAAAAGCTAATGGACCTGGTTCTTCAGATGATCTCTACCACTGACAAGAGAAATGCAACATAAAACAGTCACCAGTGGGTTATCCACCCATACAAGAAGGCCAAAAAACAATTGTGCAAATGGTAATACCCATTTATCTTTGTAGTTCTCCTTTAGAATTGTCTCTATAACAAAAATTTTCATTGCTTGACTTTTAAAATGAAATTAGCATTACTAAGACCCTTCTACTGTGTTCCTCATCATGCTTAGAACATAAGACATTCAAAATTTATTAATGTTTGTTACTTGATCAGTTGTTATTGGGAGAAGGAAAGTCCAGTTCCATATTCAATTTTTCTGTGAATATTTCATTCCTATGTTACAAGCGCCAGCGGATTACTGCAGCATTAAGGATTTTTCTCTCATGTGCATCACGTGAATTTTAAAATCAAAATGACTTAAAGGGAAAGTAGAAATCTTAGAATAAGAAGGCCTTGGCAATTCACTTAGGTAAATTCCTTTAATTGCTTGGGACTCCAGGAGTTTTATACATCTGAGGTGGTATCTCCTTTTCTAGATTTATTATATAGGGTGTCCCCAAAGTGGCCACCTATAGGGAAAATGGGAAATAGTAGCTAAATGTACCTTTAACTACACAATATTCATTACAAATTTTTTTTCTTTTTCTTTTTTTTATTAAATCATAGCTGTGTACATTAGTGCGATCATGGGGCACCATACACTGGTTTCATAGACCGTTTGACACATTTCATCACACTAGTTAACATACCCTTCCTGGCATTTTCTTAGTTATTGTGTTAAGACATTTATGTTCTACATTTACTAAGTTTCACATGTACCCTTGTAAGGTGCACCGTCACCAAGGTCTTTAAAGAATGTAGAGTGATTCAGAAATGTGTCAGAGAGTGATTCTTAACTTTATTAGGAGCTTTGCAAGGATAGTGAAGACATCTTTGTCATAGGACAGACTCTCCCTGTTCTCCAGACTCTGTTATCCTCTGGGTCAAGTTGTCGAGCATTTTCTGTGTGCCAGGAACAGATATAAGCACTTTATAGACATTGATTGATTAATTTTTCTACAGCAATGGTTCTCAGCTAAGGATGATTTTGATCCCCTGGGGATATCTGGACTATCTGGAGACATTTTGACTGTCATAATGGAGTAAGGGGGACACGTCGCTCCTGGAGTCTGGTGGGTGGAGACCAGGAACACTGCCAAACATCCTGCAGCGTGCTGGCAAGCCCCCCCAACAAAACATTACCCGCCTCCAATGATAATGCCGAAGTTGAGAAACCCTGCTACGTGGAATGGTGGGCATTATTAATATACCCATTGTGCACATGGGGAAACTAAGAATTTAAATGACTGGCCCAAGGTCTTCCAGAAAGAAAATTGGAAAGCCATTTTATTGTTTTGCTTTTTGGTTACTCAGTGATGTTATAATGCACGTAGCTTAGGAGCTACTGTGTTGTGGTTATACTTATTTCTTGATGCATGACAAAAATGGAATCTGATTTTTATTTTTGATTTTATACTTAACAAGTACTAAAATACTTAGCAGAAAATCTAACCTTCTCCTGATAAGTTTATTAATGGAGTTAAACCAAAGGAATGTGGAAACTCTGGTGGCTTGGGAAAAAGAGGGCCTGATCCGTTATTGTCTGTGGTGTCCCAGTTATCAGTTATTAACTGTCCTTCTCTCCCAGAGGTAGAGGACAGCATTTCTACATACAGTCAGTTCTACAATAATCGTGGACTAATTAATGAGAATGGACTTACTGTGCCTCTTTTTTGCACTTGGTTTTTTGACCATTTTATTGCTAACTGCTCCATTGTGTCAGGGAAAGAAGATTAAGCTAAATCAGTCTGATTTGCTGATATCCGCTCCACAGACTTGTGCAGGGAAATGGAACATTTTCCAGGAGACTAGACTACAGATAGTATTTCTACAGATAGTGAAATTCAGTAGTCTACAGATAGTGAAATTCAAATTATTCTCTTCCTTAGCTGGAAAAGGTAATTTGGTGAGTGTTGACTTCAGGGTTGAGTGCTCTTTCCCAGGTATTTATTCCATAAGTCATGAAATATGTCATGCTGAACTTACATCTTCACTTGCCACTTGAGAAGTTGCTGCAGAGCCTTTGATGGTCCATGAAATGAAATGAGTCTTTATGGTGCAGGGTGGAGCTGTCTGCGTTGTGTGGCCCAGTGGGAGATGGCCCTTGCAAAATTTCTCTTTTGATTTAAGCTTAACCTCAGACAAAGATGAGGTCTCATTTATTACTGAGATGCAGAGTTACTAAAATAACCACAAAGAAATGAGATTCATTCTTCAGATTGCTGAGGAAGTGAATTGATCTGTGACTTAGAGGTATCTCCTCCGGTTAATCATTGCTGACTCTTTGCAGCCTGCAATGTCTATAAATCATTATGAAACTAGGAAGAGAAATGACATATGCCACAGGGAAGGAAGTGGAAATAGGCTGCATATTTCTGCAAGAGGCTGCTGAGCCCTGAGGTTTTAAGATGCAGCACTTGCACACAGAAGGTGGGGAATGACAAATGTGTCTGAATCATTTGGTTAGCAGAGCTGACCTCGCTTGGCTGATGGTAGTTTGATGGTCTATGTCCTTTCCCATCTGCTTCACAAGTTCATTGCCAGTAGAGAAATGTGCTTAGCTTGGAACCAAGCTCCTGTCTTGCTTGATGTTTTGATCAATCATGAGAACCTTTGAGTTAGCTAAAGGTGGCTGGAGATGATATCTCTTCTGCATTCTCTCCTGCATCAGACATCCTTGGTAAGCTCATTCCATGGTGGCAAGACTAAATAGAGATCCTCTTTCTTAGCCAAGTGAAGAACAAGGAGGGAGGTCTGAATTTTAACTGAGAAGGGTCCTCTGATCTGCTGTATCTACTTCCATAGTCATGGCCCTGGAAAACTGAAAAAGACAACTGTTGTCATAGATGAAACCTCTCATAAAACTTTGCAGAGACATTCTCTTTCTTGAAACTCTCCTTCCTTTAGAAAAGGCATTGTTTGGTGTTCTTAAAGTGTGACCTCTATTCCCACAGGCCTCAATGTGAGGAGTAAATACACGTGTAATTTATGATCCCTACCACTGATCTCTCCCTTTGTAACCAGACACTGAGGCCACCTCTCCGTGCTCTGTGGCAGCCGTCATGACCCAGGCCTGGCCTCCACTTGGTGGCTTCCCGCACCCTCTGTGCTTCTCCAGTGATTTGATCGAACCCCTTGGGGCTGTTGCTCTTACTCTGTTACTGCTGTGGGATGCACATCACTTGGCGAGGTGAGACACTGAAGACAAATTGCCAGAAAAAGTTGCAGTGACAAACGATGAAGATGGTGCCCAAGGAAATGGAAAAGAATCAACAAATTTGGTGACTTTATGGCATATCATAACGTGTGGAATTGGAGTTCTACTCTAGTAAAGTAAGGAGGAACCTAACTGCATAAACAGAATAAAAAACAGAAGAGAAAAATAACTAAAGGGCTGTAGTAGGAAGCAGAGACACAGTTGAAGGAGATTGTTTGGGGTCTGGTAGGGAAGATGATGAACTCTGTTCTAAAACGCTTCTAGAATAGAAGCAATAAAGGCAGGAAATGTTTGAAGTTGTGTTTTGTATGATGTCAGAAATCTCAGGAGGCACTGGGACGTGGAGTGAGGTTGGCACTAGTGAGACAGGTTTAAGAGTGGTGTTGATGTGATAATAGTCAGATCCACAGAAATGGGTGCGATTGCGCAGAAAAGTGCATGGAAAAGAGAATGTAGAGTATCTGAAACCTTTGCAGTTAAGAAGAGGAAGATGCACAGGCAATGGAGACTGAGACAGAGGAGCAGGAAACAGGAGCAGAGGGCACAGGAGCCATGCACGGTGATAGGAGAGGTCAGCTGCATTCAATGCTGCAGAAGGGTCAGCTTGGAGGAGCACAAGATGAGGCCATGGGATTTGGCATTTAGCAGATGTCAGAAATGGCTGAGAAAGCATTTCTAGTAAAACAGTGGGGTCGGAAGCCTTTTTCTGGGGCATGGAGCAGTGCAGGAATGAAGCAGAGCCGTGTGGTGAATGTGACTTGCAGACGATGTTGCCTATGGAAGGACAGTTGGTGATGTGGGGACAAGGGTGAGAACAAAGGGAAAAGGCATCTTGTCCTAAGGCTTGAAGGAGGTGCTGAGCCTGCAAGAGAGGGTGAGGGATGCTTAGTGTGGTAAAACCTAGTAGGAGGCAGGAGGATGGCATCAGAAGTTCCCTGTTAGCGCAGGGAAAGGGTAGAGATCACTCCTCTTTGCAGACAGAGGAAGCCAAGAAAGTCGGATGAGGCAATGGAGTTACTTTAAGGTGAAGGAAAGGGGAGGTGAGGCGGAGAATATTAAGGTTTTCAGTGAAGTGGGAAGCTCAAAAGAAGTGGATAGAGCATCTGGGGATTAGAGAAGAGCAGAATGGATTGAAATTGCTGCCATATGGAGCAGGACAGACAGTTAATAAGGATGAATAAAAGGATTAGTGAGCAGTGACGTTGAATAGCATAGGTTTAATAATGGGAACTGGTCAGTAGGCTTTGATAATTTCCAACAGCTTGAGGACAGGAGTGGATAAAGTGGATGATTGGGTTTAGCTGGAGCTGGGAATTGGCAAAATTGAAGCAATTATAGGTTGAGATTAGATCTGGGTGGGGGGCTTCCAGATATGTCTCTGTGTCCCTATCTGACTGTGGAATCTTGATGGATAACTGAGAAAGGCCTCACTATCGTGGGTGACCCAGCAGAAATGACCTCACTAGCTTTCTTTCACCTGAGAGCTTATCAGAAAAGGTTTTCCTGAGATTTCTGGGATAGTGCCTTTCAAAGGTGAGATTTTATGGGAAGGAGTGAGGAAAAATGGGGAACACAGCAGGAGGGGTCAAGATAGTGTTGGAATTTAGGGACAGTGGGGAGCCTGGCAGGAGAGAAGTCTCTGAGATGGCGGGGTAGCTTCTTGGCCTCTGACTATGGTTTTCTGAAGTATTAACCATCTGCTTCTCAGTAACCCTGGATCCTAAGTGTTTTTTGACCCCAGCCTATTAAGCTCCACTTTCTTTTTTTATTGCTTTCTTTCCTGACCCCAGCCTATTGACCTCCACTTTTTTTGTAATTGCTTTCCTTAACATTCTTTATGCTATCTCTGTCTTGACCCAGTTACCACTGTCATAGAGGCACAGGAGGAAGAAGGCAGGATTTGACCTTATATAGAAGCATCTGGAAAAGGGTTTTAATGTTTTTATACCTCAAGGCTGCTGTCCTCTCTTTTATTGTACCATCCATAGCCAGTGGTTAGGAAGCTCCTTACTTGGAAATATTTCAGTACGTTCTTGGATGTAGAACACTGTCTCTTAAAAAAGGTTCTACATGGGACAATATCTTATAATGGCAGAATTACTCCTTTTAGCAAGATCTTATAGGCTTTTCTCTACTTCCATGCTTGGTATATAAGTTTTTGTATTGTGTTTGAAGTTTGGATATTTACCATTTCAAGTAAAAGATAATCAAACACTCCTCTTCCTTCATGCCCCCATGTGACAGTTATCTGAGACCCTCTCTCAAACCTCTGACACCTTCTTTAACACCGCTGTAAGCTGGTGACCTGACATTCTTTCTACTTTATTGATGGTCTCAAGGCATTTGGAAGCTGTTGCCTTGCTGGTGTCTTCACTTCCACTCTCTCCCTTTCCTATCTAAGGCCAATCCTTTCTCTCTGTGCTCACCGAGCCTCCTGCTCTTTCTGGGCCTGACTACAGCAATGCTATCCTTCTCTCTGACAGTTTTTTTTTTTTTTACAGGATTATTCTTATGAACATACTATTAATCTTCCATCTTAAAATAGAAAACCTTCTTCCCACTGTCTCCACCAGCTGTCACCCCATTTCTTTTCATTGGCTGCAACAAAATCCCTAGAAAGCAATACCAATGCTCACTATCACCAATTTATTTCCTTCTGATTTCTCTTAAACCTACTTAATCAGGTCTGTTCTCAAATCCTGACAAGAGCCATGACTGTTAGCTCATGGTTAGTTGTCATCTTCATTTTAGGAGCATTCGACACAGATATTTATTCCCTGCTCTTTGGTACGTGTTCCCTGCTTGGCTTCCAGCACACCACATCTCCTGGTCACTCCCTGCACTGGGTCCTTCTCATCTTCCTGATCGCTTAATGTTGGAGTGTCTGGGGACTCAATCCTTGGTCCTCTCCTCTTTTCTATTTATACTCATGTTCTTGGCAATATCATCCAGTTTTATAGCTATAAATAACTACCTCTGATATTCCAACAACTCCAAAATTTTTATGTCCAGTCCACACTTTTCTTTTACACTCCAGATTCCTGTATCCAACTGCTTACTTGGCATCTCCACTTGGATGACTAATTCTTCTTCTGAAACTGAAACTGTCCAAAACTGAATTCCTGTACCTTTAATTCCTGCCAAACCTACAACAGCTGCAGCCTTTCCTGATCTCAGTTGATCGCAATCCATTATTACACTTTTTAAGACAAAAAACTTGGAGTTATCCTTGACTCTTTTCTTTCTTTCACCTCCCATGACTAAACAGTCAGGAAACACTTTACTGTTAAGATCTATCCAGAATTGGCCACTTGCACCAGCTCTTCTGCTCTCACCTGCATCAAAGCCACCTGCAGAGTCCAGCACTCACTTCTACCCTGCCATCTCCACAGTTACTTCTGGCACAGTAACCAGTTTGATCCCTTAAGAGATCTAAGATCTCTTAGATCCCCAAAGCTACCTGTTTCACACCACAGTCCTTAAAATGGCCTACACGATTGGACTCCTGTCACTGCTGTGATCCTGCTTAACTCCTCTATGTTAACTTGACCCCATAATCTTCTCTTTGAAAATGGAGAATGGTGTAATTCTTACCTCATAGGATTGTTATAAGGAATAACTGGGATAGCATGTGTTTGTTAGTAAAAAAACAAACAACAAGCAGTTATTTTATTAATAGTATTAGTAATAATAGAATAATATTGTTAAGTTTAGTACCCTTAGCTTGGAGTCCAAGGTCATTTACATCCCCCCCATCTTTCCTTACACTTTATTTCTTATGGTGCTCCCTACTGTTTCTGGTGTTCTGGCTTATACAATTTGTAAAATGGAAGTAAGCCATGCCCTTGCTCGTGGGATTGTGACGAGGCTATGAAATGCTGCAAAGTCTTTTGCAGCAGAAAGGGTTGCTCAATAGAAAACACCATCATTGTTTTTCCAAGGACTAACAGGCTCCTTTTCCTTGTCTCTGTACTAAAGACAACAAGGTGTTTTTCCATCAAGTGTATTCCCTGGGAACCTGAAAAAAATTGTGTTGCTATGACAACATTAGAAAGGGAGTTAGCACCCAAAGAAACTGTAAGTACTGCCCCTGAAGAGGCTGCAGGGATAAGTACTTGATTTGACAATTTAGAAAATAGCAGGAACCCTTGCTCCCTCTGCCTTGTGAGACCACACATCCTTGTCAACTCTGATTAATTAATGTTGCTGCAGAAAAGCAACACTATTCATGGTGTATTCTTCTTGGGCCCTGAAGCTGATGGGGCCTGTTTCTCTTACTTTACTGAAATGCTTCCAACATAAAAGAAACAAGGTCAGCTTGTTAGATTCCCAGAGAGTATCCCCTCACCTGGAGGTCCAGAGCACAGTCATTTCAATGTAAGTTGTGACAAAAGAGATATCTGTATCATTATTCAATCATTCTATAAAAGATTTGGTATAATGTTTGAGTTAGGCAGATGGATGGACCTGGAGAGATTAAAGATTCTGACCTAAAAAAGCTCTGTTGATGGGACTTGACCCCATCTGTTTGAGTACCCAGCAAGGCTTCCCATGTGAGACCTCTGCTCCTTCTAATTCTGCCTTTGCATCTTTGTAAATTTGTCTGCATTGGTGGAGCTGGACAACTCAAGTGGGAGGAGGAAGAGGGAAAGAGGTCGACTTGGAAAGGAGCAAGGCAAAGCCACTTCTTTACAAGGAGAACCCAGACCCATGTCTCATTAGTTTTCTATTTTAAATATAGTAGAAAAACAGGGAATGTGAACAACACAAATAAAATCTGGTGCAATAAAGAGTGGTTGGACCTACTTTGTAGTAGACTTGGCCTGTATGACATGAAATGACTGAACATTTATAACTGTGCATGTGATGTTTGGAGAGAAATCTAACTTAGTGCCTATTACTGGGGCCTAGGCCACTGGCAATGCCCTGTGCTCAGTGGTGTGATATGATGGGAGCAGCCTGGCCTCCACCTCCCCGACACAACCTGTTTGGCCTCAGGCTAGTTGAACTTCTCTATGCCTCGGTTTTCTCTTTTATAAAATGATTGATATGGTAATAATAGTTTTTCAGGTTATTGTGAGAATTCAATGAGATAATGGATGTGAAACCAGTTGGAGTGTTGTTAGAGCCTTTGTTCTCTCATGTTTCCAGGACCCTTGAAGGGGTAAAGCGACTACCACATGATCATCATAATATGGTCCCTTTCCCCTCAAGTAGGCAGAAAAAGAATATACATATAATGTAAGTGGTTAGTGTTCTATAAAGCAAAGTGATTTATAGAGTGATTTTTGTACAAAAACAAGGGGGTGAGAAGAATTTTGACTAAGGAGAAATCTGCATGCTTTGGAGAATGTGGGATGGTTGGACAGAGTTGGTGGTGGGGAGGTAGAAAGACTTTCTAGGGGGAAGGGGGAGCATAACTTCAGGCCTGGAGACAAGAGAGCATGGGGCACAGTGGGGTCATCTTATCAGAATGGCTTTAAGGAACAGTTGTATGGAGGGCATTGGAAAAGAAGCCTGGAGTCCAGTTAGGTTGAGACTGAATGTTGGATGAATATTTGGGTTTTATTCTATAAAAAGTAGGAGCCACTCCTCACCTCCTTTTTTAAAGCAGGTGAATGACAATGATCATGTGTATGTTTTAGAAAGGGGATTCTATCTTTGGTATATCTGAGGGCTAATGTGGAGGGAGACTATATTGTAGAAGAGAAATAAGTGATGAGGGCCTTAATCAGGGAGGCTGGGTACAAGGAAGAAAATACATGTGAGAGATGTTGCTGTGGGTGAATCTTCAGAATTTTGCACCTTATCAGATGTGATGGTGGAGGCTGAGACTAAGGACAAGGCTAAGTTAGTTTTGAAGCTGCTTGGGAGTCTGAGTGACTAGGAAGATGGCCATGCTAAGAATCCATAGTCCTCTGAGTCTAATAATAATAGTATCACTTCTGGGTCAGTGTTGAGAAAGGATGAGAAAACCCAGGTTAAATAGAAAACCACCATGGGTCCAACTGAAGGCCCTGGATCTGTATACTGAGTCTGGGCAGGGAGTCATAGCATTTACACTGTGTAGGTACTCCAGCCCTCTTGACTCCTATTCCTTGTAGGAAATGAGGTCTGACCCCAGCAGTTTAGTTGTCCCTTTCATCCCCTGCAGCCTGTCTGAAACTACCCAACTTTCAGTATCCTGTGAGGGAATCAGCTCCCATAACCAAGGGGAGGCCACATGTCTGTGTGTCTGCTATAAAGCCAAACTCAGAATCTCTGCCACTGATCCAGCCACCAATATCAGGGGGCAGGCACACTTGTTAGCCAGAAGCTGGCATATAGAGCTCAAATAAGTTTTTAAGTCTTCTTCTTTTTTCCCTTTTCCTTTTGTTCCACTTCCTAACATTATATAATCCTTCAACAAATGGTTTTTAAATGACCGATATATACATGGCATTGAGCTAGGTGCTGGATGGGATGATATTATAATATGAATCAGACACTGACCTTGAGGAATTTTTTCATTAGGCATTTATGTTGCTTAATACCCTTTCCTATCTGCTAAATAGAAAAAGAACTTCCCTGGGAAAGTTAATAGAGAGTTTTAGAGAGTGGGCTTGCATTTTAGCTCAGTTGATCATGACATTATTTCTGGTTTGTTTGTAGGTCTTTATAAACCTAGTCTAACTCCCTTCTTGAGAAACAGTGAACTTAGGGAGGTGGTCAAGAGACTCCAAAGGTTACACTACTAGGGTGTGTCAAAACTGGGTTTGGAATCCAGATTTTCCAGCATGTGTCTTTTGAAATTTCTGTCACTTTGATGCTAAAAACCCATATAAAGTCTCCACAAAAAAATATCCTAACATATATTCTTAATGGTAAGTGATAATCTTTCTTCTCACTCCCCATCAATGCACATAGTGTGAGTGAGGAAGAAGTGTGGGTTGAAATAGATAAGGAGGATGGTGCAGTACATTGTGTGGGTGAGGCAGAAATAATGGGGGATGGCTTTTTGTGTGGCAGACCCATCAAATATACTCCAGAAGCCTGCAGAGTGGCATCTGGGAGGATATGTTCTAAGAAAATGACTGGCTTTGAAAGTAGATTGTATTAGGAAGATTCTTCATGTTCATCATATATAGTTGTTAGTTTTAGGGGACTGAACATACTTTGCTTTATTGCTTGCTACTCTGCATCCATTCTCCATACTCCAATTAGTTTTGTTTCATCTTTCTTCTGGGGGAACTGCTCTCTCCCTAAATTTCAACTTGTGGATTTTGGGTAGAGGTCACTTCTGTCCCCTCTTCCAGTTTTGGGGGAGATATGCATTCATCCAGTCATCACATTCTTGGCACAGTAATTGTTTCTGAGATGGACTCATGTCTTATTTGTTGCCAGGAAAATGTAATGGGATATTTTCTATAACTGTGAGCTGAGAGTCAAGCTCTGTCCAGGTGTTGAACTTTAACTTGGGAAAGTGAGTTACAGTTGCTTAGGGCTGCCACGTGGGGGCTAAAATTGGCTCCAGAAGGCAAAGCAATTATTATGGCATGAAGAGAACCAGGGCTCCACCAAAAGAGAGAAACCAGAAGGAAACATCTGGCCTTTAGACATGGTTCTTGTCCTGACTGAGCGGTTGCTCACTGTACTAGATACTCGCCATGTGGTCAATAGAGCAATACTTAATCCTTGGTAATTGAATAAAATGGATAAACTTTAGCTGGATCTGATTTCTTTTCTTCTATCCCTTCTCCCTCACCTCATGCCATTTAACAAATGAACAAAATGAAAACCGTGTCAAAGAAGCAGAATGGACATACGTGTGTAACCCAGCATGAATTAGAATTACTATTTTTTACAATAAAAATTATTTAGAATGGGTTTTAGATTTACAGGAAATTTGTAAAGAGAATCCTGTACCTTACCCTCAGCTTCCCCTGTTATCGACGTCTTTCATTGTTATGGTACAATTTGTAACAACTAATGAACCAAACAATATTGATGCATTATTACTAACTCAAGTCCATACTCATGCTTCATTCAGAGTTACTTAATTTTCACCTAATATCTTTGGGTTTCTGGTTCCGGCATCCCATATGGATATATCACACTACATGTAGTTAGTCATGTCTTTTAGGCTCTGCTTCGCTGTGACAGCTTCTCACACTTGTTTTTGATGACTCTGACAGTTTTGAAGAGTGCTGTTCAGGTGATCGAGTATTTCATGGAAGTTCCCCTTTATTGGAATTTGTCTGATGTTTTTCTGATGTATGGGATGGGGTCATAAGGTTTTTTCAGAGGAAGACCACAGGGATATAGTATCATCCTTACAGCATCATGTCAAGGACGCGTACCATCAATACAAATTACTACTGTTGATGTTAACTTTGAATTCCTAGCTGAGATAGGACTAGTCGTATCTACTCTATAAAGTTACTTCCTCTCCTCCACTTCTACACTGTGCTCCTTCAAAGGAAGGCACTATGTGTGGCCTAAAGTTAAAGAATAGGGAATTATGTTCCAGTGCCTTGAGAGAGCAGTATCTACCTAAATTATTTGGAAGTCTTCTATATGGGAGATTGGCTTCTTCTTTCCCCTTTATTTATTTATTCAATTCTTTACATTAATGTAGACTAATAAATATTTATTTCATACATTGAGTAATAATCCAGTACTACTACTTTATTTTATTGCTCAACTCATTCTAGCTTTGACCATCGGGAATTGTTTCAATTGGCTCCTGAGTCTCTTTGACATACCCCCATCAATGTGGTATTTTTAATTTTTTCTAAGAACTTTCTTACTTTCTAGTGCAACAAAATATTCCAGGTTCATGTTATATATTTCCTTACCCAGTCCTAGGATGATCCATTTTTTCCTTTTATTAGAGCCTGGTTCCTTTTATTAGAGAATGGTATTAGGAGCAAAGATCTGTGTGTTAGCTGTACTGGTTGTTACTGGGGTGGTTTTGCTGCTAGGTCCTCTCAGATGACAGGGTAAGAAAATATGTGTGTGTATACCCATGTGTACATGCACATACCTATGAATTTTTTTTTTTTGAGACAGAGTCTCACTTGGTCACCCTTGGTAGAGTGCCATGGCATCTTAGCTCACAGCAACCTCAAACCCTTGGGCTTAAGCAATTCTCTTGCCTCAGCCTCCCAAGTAGCTGGGACTACAGCCGCCCACCACAACACCTGGCTATTTTTTGGAGATGGGGTCTCACTCTGGCTCAGACTGTTCTCGAACCTGTGAGCTCAGACAATCCACTCATCTCAGCCTCCCAAGTTCAGGGATTACAGGTGTTAGCCATCTGTAATATCATTATATTAAGTGTATCTGTATATAACCAGCCGTATCTCCCTGTCTCCAACACTAACCCACATGGACTAGTCTGGCCTCCTTCTCTTGCCTGCTTGTGATCTTTCACTCCAACAGTGAGAAACTTGGCTCTCCATTTCCCATTTGTTTACTTAACTTTTCAATCCCAGTGTACACATAACAGCAGTATCAGAATTTTTAACTCATACACCCTAAGAAACAACTTTATCAACCAGAGTACAGTTTTTATGCAGAGCTTATGTGAAATTTTTTGCCTTTAGTCTTACTGAAGTCACTCATTTCCAAAATTATTTCAAGTTTATTTTGATACATACTTCCTCCCCCCACACTTCCAGTGAGGTTGTTTAATAATACAATTAGATTCTTTTAATATGGTCTCATGTCATTTCAAGAAACCTCAACCTTTTAAATTATTTTTTAACTCTTTTATAATTTGCATATAGTAAGGTTCTCTCTGTGCTGTATTGTTCTGTTTTTCCGTTTTATCTCTTTTCAACATATCAATTATACTTTTTAGAAATAAATCTAGTGGTCACACTAGAGTTTGCAAAATACCTTTAAAGTAATCGAAGTCCATTTTTAAAGAACATTATATCTCTTCATGAGTAGATACTTTATTATTGTTTTTATTTTTGTTAAGCAGGCCCGGGCTGGGTTCAGATCCGCTGCCGCTGGTGCCTGGGGCCAGCACTCCGACCATTGGGCTATGGGTTCCCAGCCAAATATTTTATAACAGAGTATTCCCAGTTTCTCCCTTCTGTCCCTTAAGATACTACTGTAATTAATTTCACTTGTCTCTATTCTATAATCACCTAAGAAATTGTTACTACTATTTCTTTAAGAAAACAGTTCCATTTTAGATCAATTAGGGGTATAGATTTTACCTTTACTTACTCCTTTTTTGACATCCTTCCTTTCTTTACATAGATATGGGTTTCTGACCCATATCATCTCCCTTTTTCCTAAAAAGCTTCTATTAACATTTCCTATAGAACAGGTTTGTTGACATCTATTTCTCTTAGATCTTGATTGTATAAAGAAGTCCTTATCACTATTATTTTTATTTATTTATTTATTTTTGTTTAGCAGGCCCAGGCCAGGTTTGAACCAGCCACCCCCAGTGCCTGGGACCAGTGCTCTAACCAGTGAGCTACGGGCACCCTCTTCACTTTTAAAGCATAATTTCACAGTATAGGTAACTCTAGCTTGATGGTTTTCTCTTTCTCTTTATGTATTTCAGTCTACTCTCCTTTTGTTTGCATGGTCTCTGATAAGAAGTCTGCTGTAATTTTTATCCTTATTCCTGTAGAGGCCAGGTGTTTTTTCTCTGTCTTCTTTTAATATTTTCTCTTTGTCTTTTTTTCCAGTTTGATAATGATATGCCTCAGTGTAGATTTTTTGGTATTTATCCTACTTTGTGTTGCCTAAGCTTCCTTTATCTGTGATTTGGTATCTGTCATTAATTTTAGAAAATTGTCAGTTTTTATTACTTCAAATATTTATTCTGCTCTGTTTTACCTTCCTTCTCCTCCTTGTATTTCAGTTACACAAAGTGCTACACCTTTTGAAATTATCCTGCAGATCTTGAATATTTTCCTTAAAAACTCCTTTTAATCTTCTGATTTCACTGAGAGATTTCGATTGATCTATCTCAAGTCCATTGATTCTTTCTTTAGTTGCGTCTGGTTTACTGATGAGTCCATCTAAGGCAATCTTTGATTCTGCTACAGTGTTAATAGTGTTTGAATTTTTCTTAGAGTTTCTATCTCTCTGCTTACACTTCCCATTTCTCCTTGCATGTTGTCTAATAATTCTGGTTGTGATGCTCGCATTGTCTTTTTTAGACTATTTTATATTCTTTTTTAAAAATATAAATTTGTGGAGTACAAGGGCAATTTTGTTACATGAATAAATTGCATAGAGGTCGAGCCAGGGCATTTAGGGTATGCAACAGCCAAATAACATACCTTGTACCCATTGAGTAATTTCTCGTCTTCTAACCCCCTCCCATCCCTTACTCTTCTGAGTATCCATCATTCCATTCTTTATTCCTTACATACACATTTTTTAGCATCTAGTTGTGAGTGAGGACATGTGATATTTGTATATCTGTGTCTGGCTTGTTTCACTTAAGATAATGACCTCTAGTTCTATTCGTGTCTTTCATGCTGCATCAGACATGATTTCCTATTTTTTTGGCTGTATAGTATTCCACTGTGAACATATACCACATTTCTTTATCCTGTCATCCATCGGTAGACATGTAGGCTGATTCCATATCTTTGCTATGTGAATAATGCTATGATAAATATAGAAGCTCAGGTATCTATTTGACACATGGATTTCTTTTCCTTTGGGTAGATATGCAGGAGTGGGATTGCTGGATCAAATGGTAGTGCTATTTTTAGTTCTTTGAGAAACCTCCATACTGTTTTCCATACAGGTTGTATTAATTTCCATTCTCACTAAAAATGTATATGTCCTAATGTTTTTCCCCTGATGGAGTAAGGCTCTGGTAAAGTGCCTTTCTCTGGAGAGTAGGTCTTTGTTATGGAGAATTCTTTGGTTATTTCACAACAGTTGCTCTTCCTCTTTCCCTAACAGACCCAGAAGGTCCATCAGGATACAGCAGAGGAGGTGATGGGTGTGTGTGGGGGGCAGTTGAAAAATGATGCTGTCTTAGGAAAAGTCTAGTGATCCATGTGTGTGTGTTTAGCTCTAGAGCAGTGGTTCTCAACCTGTGGGTCACAATGAAAATACATCCTGCATATCAGATATTTACCTTACAATTCGTAACAGTAGCAAAATTACAGTTATGAAGTAGCAACAAAAATAATTTTATGTTGTGGTATAGGTATACCATGGAATACTATTCAGCCATCAAAATGGTGACTTTACATCTTTTACATTTACCTGGATGGAGTTACATTCTTCTTAGTAAAGTATCACAAGAATGGAATAATAAATATCCAGTGCACTCCATACTAATGTGAAACCAATATATGAACAATTATATGCTCACATGAACAATAAAAAATAATAATAATTTTATGGTTTGGGGGTCACCACAAAGATGAGGAACTGTATTAAAGGGTTGCAGCATTAGGCATTAGGAAGGTTGAGAACCACTCCTGTAGAGCATAAACCACAGGGCAGTGTCAACCTCTTTGAGGCCAGGTGGGCAGCTTTTGATACATCTGAATTTGATACCCCATAGTTAGTTGCTGGCATGGGCTGCCTTCTGTGGGAGGCATAATTTCCTATGCTACGTGGCTCCTATCAGCCAAGGGCAGTTCTCCAGGGAAGCAGGGCAGCTGTGAACCCTTTGCAGACAACATTTCCAGCAGCTGGGTGATGGTTACATAGTCCTATAAAAAAGATGAAGCCAGGGCACCAACAACATCTACACAAGGAAGTATATACTATGAACTTACAACAACTTGTAGTAGAAAGCTTAAAATCTAATGAAACTACTGGTGTTACGCTAAAGGGACTTAAGAATCAACTTGAATAGGCTTACACTGGCCAGAGATGGGACAAAATGATATTAGTTTCAAACATAAGAAGTGTTGGCTGGGCGGGGCCTTAGAGCCTCAGAGCCTGAGGGCAGCTGTTTTTGGGCGAGGGCCTTGAGGTGGATGCCGCTGCTCAGGCCGGCAGCACTAAAGAGATGGTGAGGCTCTGGGAGGGCGTTGTGGTGAGTGAAAAACCAGTTGATGTGAAGAAGAGTGAATCCTGTGACGCTGGTGTCTCCAGTGACCTTCGGAAAGAAATAGAAAGTCATTATAAGCTCTCTCTACCAGAAGATTTCTATTACTTCTGGAAGTTCTGGAAGACATTGATGTCGACAAGCCAGGTGATTCACTTTCTGTAAGCCTTGGACTTCAGTTAGTGGGTCTTATGATATCCTTGTTGGAAAACATAAAATGAAAAAATCAACAGGCCTGAATTTTAACCTTCACTGGAGGTTTTACTGTGATCCTCCTGAGTTCCAGACCATTATTTTTTATTTATTTAAAACTCAGTAACCCCTGGGGTATTTCAGCGATTCTCTGAATGAACTTCCTGAATATGTTGGTATGAATGAAGAAAAGAATTGTATGATTGTTCCTAATGGAGATAATGTGTTTGCCGCAGTCAAATGATTTTAGATGAAAAGACTTAAAGAAGTAACAGATAAAAAAAATGAATCTCTTGAAAAACATAGATGAAAAACTCACAGAAACAGCCAGAGAACTGGGGTACTCACTAGAACAGAAAATCATGAAGATGAAACAAAGACACGGAAGTTGTGACAAGGACCTTTTATGGGGCAGGCTTGGTTGTTCCCATAGATAAAAACGTCTTGGCTATAGAGAGCTCCCTGAAATGGATGCAGACTGCAAGAGAATTTGCAAGAAAATAGTTGAGGCTGCTAGTGAGAGGAGAGACTGAAAGCTTTTGCTCTGTCCAGGAAATGATGAATAGCATGGGCCTGGAGCTGAGGAAGGGCCTCTTCTGCTAAGGTTCCCACTATTTTCATAAAATTGCTGGCCAGCTTTTACCTCTTGCACATAATCTTTTGAAGAGGAATCTGTTTGCAGAAATTATTGAAGATCACCCGGCAAAAGAAGTAAAGGGAACATAGACCAGCTTGCAATGTGAGTATGGGCAGTTTTATTTGATATATTTTAAAGCATTAGTATTATATTTGTGATTTGTTTTTAAGGAATAAATAAATATAAAAAGTAAATTAGAAAGAACATAAAATGTTGAAAATCTATGATTTTATAATCTTTAAAAAACCAACACAACAAACGAATTACCTCAATCCTTATCTTGGAGGATGCTAGGCCTCCAATTAGTTGTTCTGAAAATAGGCATATAGAGGAAAGAATCAAGCATTAGCCCAGCATTTTTGGTAAGAATCCTATTTGGGTGACCAAATAATTGAAAACGAAAGTTTTTCATTTAAGAATAACTCAAGTTAACAAATTAAGAAGGAGCGATAGACTTAGAACATCACCACTTGCAACCACTAATGAATTAATGAATCTAAGAAATGATCATGGCTAAAACTATTAAATGAAAAGCTGAGGGGGAAGCCTGTTATGTGAGGTCTCACAAGTTCATGAACTCAAGCTAGAAAAGGTGCTATAAGCCTCATTGCTGAATATCACTACTGTCACCTTTGAAGTACTCCCCTTGGGAAGCTATGCACGGACACCCATGTCTAGTCCCCCCTGAAAGCAATTTTGGAACTCTTTTTCTGAAATGGCCATCAGAGCTGTTGTCATATGAGGTGTGACAACTAAGTTCCTGAACTTGCTACTGTGTGCTTATGTTGGCGGCACTGTACAGACAACTTGGTAAGGTTTCATAATGTTGGTATGTCAGTGTCTCAGAGCTGTGTTCCTGTTGACATGTGGTGGTGTCCTGCTGAATGTTGTTCATTATTGCTGTTGTGTGTTTTTGCATGCCAGACGGAGAATGCTCTGATGGTCATTCCAGAAAAAGACGTCCAAAATTGTTTTGAAGGGTGGAGTAGGTATTTGTGTTGGTGCCTAGCTTCCCAATGAGAGTACTTCCAAGGTGACTGTAGTTATACTCATCAGTGAGGTATCAGCACTTTTTCTAGAATGAGTTCGTGAACTTAATTGTCAGTCCTCATAAGTGGAGAAAACTGTAATTGATGGATCCGGCTGAAAACAGCTAAATCCATTCATCAATCTCAACAGCATAAAGAGGCAAGCAGATGTCTGTGTATTTCAGTGCTGTGCAGTATGAAGCACATACACCACCTATGAAGCATTCTTGCCAAAAAAAAAAAAAAAAAAGCCAACAGACTCAACCCCAAATCTAATCCAGCCTTTAGTTCTATCTCCCAGTGTGTAGGATGTACAGGGATAGAAAGATGTATTAAATAACATTAACAAATTAGCCAATCTGGAATGATGGGAATTCTACAGGGCAAGTGATCTCGTTTTTTAAAATAAAATTTTGAGGAAAGTAACAGAAATTAAATATATGGAGTAAAAGCAATTTTAGAGACACATCAACTCAATGTAATATGTGTACTTTATCTGGTTACTGATTGAGAAATTTAACTACAACAAGAAACATTTAAGAGACAATTAGAGAAATTGTAGTATTTACTGGGCATTAATAATAGTAAAGATTTAAAACAAAATTGTTCTGATATTATTGTTTTATTAAAAAGTCTTTAAATATTAGAGGTAAATACTGAAATATTTATGGAGGAAATGCTGTATCTATGATATGGTTCAAAATAACCCAAGAGAAAAGAAAAGTAAATGTGAGTATAAATGAAACAAGATGGGCTATCAATTAACAGTTTGGGTAAGTGAAAGATTCATTTGGACTTACTGGTATTATTCTTTAAACTTTATATAAGTTTGAAATTTTCCATAATCTTACAAAATAAAAAACCAAGCCCAGCTCTGTTATAGTTTTAAATGTAAAAGTTAAAGCAATAAGATTCTAGAAGATACAGCAGAATAATCAGTAGAACATTGGGGAAAAAAGGGATTGCCAGCCATACAAGGTTAGGATTCTTTTTCATTAAACAAAACCATTAAGATAGTGAAAAAAGCATGCCACTGAGTGGAAAAATGTATTTGCAATATATATTACTGACAAAGAACTCATATTGACAAAAAAACAAAATGAATAAAGAGTAAAAAAACAGACAACCCAATAGAAGGTGGTGGTGGGGGACAGACATAAATAGACTCCTTTCCAAAAAAAAAAAAAAAAATAAAATAAAAAAGAAGATATTCAATGTCCAATAAAAAAGAATAGTTGCTCAAACTCATCAACAGGAAAAGCAAATTGGTATCATAGTGCTCTATTTCTATACACCTGCTAGACAGACTGAAAAAGACAGACCATACTACTTCTTAGCAAAACTGTGGAACAACTGGGACCTGCTGCTGGTAGGAGGTGTGACACCACCTTGGCAAACTGACAGTGTATCTAAAAGCTGAACATACATGCATACCCCACGGCCCAGGAAGTCTACTCCTAGGTTTATATACCCAACCAAAATATGTGCAAATATACACTAAATTTTCAAGAATGTTCAGGGCAACCTTAGTCTTTTTTTTTTTTTTGAGACAGAGTCTCATTATGTTGCCCTTGGTACAGTGCTGTGGCATCACAGCTCACAGCAACCTCAAACTCTTGGGCTCAAGTGATTTTCTTGCCTCAGCCTCCGAAGTAGCTGAGACTACAGGCACCTGCCACAATCCCCAGTTATTTTTTGTTGCAGTTGTCATTGCTGGTTAGCTGGCCCAGGCTGGGTTCGAACCCACCAACTTCGGTGTATGTGGCTGGTGCCATAACCACTGTGCTACAGGTGCTGAGCCTACAACCTTAGTTTTAATAGCACCAAACTGAAACAACTCAAATGTCTATCAATAGAATTAATAAATTAAATTGTATCATATAATTCTATGTATTAATAAAAATTACGGAGTAACTACTTTTTTATCCTATATAAAAGCAATAAGATCAATCACAGGGTTTCTAAATATCTACTGAATATTAAAGGGTCAACAATTTGCTAGGAAACATTACATATACCCCTAAACAGAGGCACCACAAAAAATCTTCTTTGGACAAGAAGAAACTAGAATAAAGCCTCTACTCACGGCCAGTTTTATCCCTCTGGATGGGCCCTTTAGACATGAAGTAGGTGCTTAAGGCAGAAATGGTTTTGCATCATCATCATCATCATTTTTTTTTTTTTTTTTTTTATATCTCTTCAGTGTTCAGAAGATTTTGAAAATAGAAATGGACATTTTTCCTCTGTGTGGCCATGGAAAGGACCACCACATCAGGCAGAGGCATTGCATTGTTTTTTGTTTTCTGGGGCTTTTCTCTAGTCTCTTGACATTCACATCCACTCATCAAAAAAACAAAACAAAACAAAAAAAGGCGGATTTTTAATTTTTTTGCCATTTGTTGGAGAAATTTCTGAGGGTTTCCAAGCTAATTCTGAGACACTCACCTGTCTAACATGACTCAGCTTAATTTTTTTATTCCCATACTTCCTTTATTCTCTTAGGTCTTCCTGCTGACTACACTTTTCACAGTTGTTATTGTTTAACTGGGTGATTATTTATTTAGGGTCTGCGAAGGTCCTGGAAGGCTGAGATCATGTCTGTATCGCTCACTTCTGGCTCCCTAGTGCCCAGCGCAGCATCTGGCGCATAGTAAGTGCTAAAATGATTTGTTGAATTAATCAGGTTTATCTTATCATTGAGATGATCCAATAAAATCAGGTCAGTTTTATGCTGCAATTTAGGTTGGATTTATTCTTAATCCATACACAGTTCTAGCAAGATCATACCTGGTTTCCAAGTGCATACTTGATCAAAAGCAAGGTCTATACATATGGCATGTCTATATGTCTCTGTCTATCTATGTCTATGTCTCTAGGCCTGTGTCTATGTCTTCTTATGTCTGTATATGTCTATTTCTACATGTTTAGTTCTCTGTCTATAGGTCTTTTTATGTTTTATCTATATCTGTGTATCTATGTTTATGTGTATGTCTATTTCCTAGGTGTTGGTGGGAAGAGAATTTCCCAAATTTCATACAAACCTAGAAAGGAATCTCTCCTACTGCACAAAATGTACTAACTTGGTTATGCTTTCCATGTTTTAATATCAAGTTTTATTATTTTATGCTCATTGTTGAGGATAAATCCTCAATAATCAGGAAGCTCTGTTAATCCCAATAGTTCATAGACTTCAGCATCGGAAGAAGGGACTTTTAAAAAAATCTAGCCACTTGTCCAATGCCAGAATCTCTTGTAATCCTCCAGCAACATCAGTACCACCTCTAGTGAGAAATGCAGGATCATAGGCCTCACGTCAGATCTGCCAAGTCAGAATTTGCACTTTATCAAGACCCCCAATAATGCATACTCAAAGGAAAGTCTGAGAAGTGCCGATACAGACCATCATGAACACTCTCCATGAGATGAAATTTATTGCATTTTGGAGACGTCCACCTTGTTTTAATAGAGTCTTAGAAAGCTGATTATTGAGCATTGAGTGACCTTTTGTCATTTTCTCATTTGTTCCTTGTTCACATCCAAGGGCTTGCACAAGTCTGCTTCATTTTTCTCGAGACAGGTTCTCAAACATGTCAGGCTAGACTTCCTAGAACTTGTCTCATGTGATATTAGCTTTATAATATGTTCTGGAGAAACAGATGGTTCAGGGCTCATATAATATGAAATCATGTTTCATCTTGGAAAGTCTCATTTGAGGCTCTGAGAAATAAAGAAAACTGCCTTCCACTGACATTCTTTATTTCCTGTCCAACTTTATTTTCTTAATATTTATCACTATCTGAAATCCTATATATTTTACTTGTTTTTCATGTTTGGCATCTGTTTACACTAGAATATAATAAGCTCTGTGCTGAGAAATACTCTGCTATTTAAAAAATTTCCTGCTGTATCCTCACTGCCTGAGAGTGCTTAGACACAGAGTAAATGCTCATTCAATGCGTGATGAGTGAACGGTATATAAATAACTTAGCCAGCCAAGTTTGCTCATCCAAATATTAGCCAGAAATTGATTTCAAAATAACCATGTTTCTAATGATTTCTGGGCAGAGAGACCTAGATGCTTAGGAAAATCTGTTTCCTCTTTGTCCTAGGTACGTAGCTAGATTACATTTCTCAGCTTCCCCTGCAGTTCAGTGTGGCTAACGCCGCATGAGGGGAAGAGCCGTGTCTCACTCCCAGGTCTGGCCCATTAAATCTCCCAATCCTAACCCTGTCTGCTCTTTCTCTCCTGCCTATAACATGTGGATGCCGGGACAATGTTGAATGCCAGTGTTGAGGATGGCAGAGCCTCCATCAGTCCGGAGCCCTGTACAGTTTTGTGGAAACAAATAGGAAATGCCCTGAGCTATTTAGTGGAGTGAGAAATGGAATCCCGTTGCACATGAACTTGTTATACATCTTTGCATGTATCTGTTACAGCAGTTAGCCTACCCTAACAAATAAATTTGTACAAATATTTTTAATCTGTTAGAGCAGTTAACATGTAAAAAAAAGCTTAGACAGATTTTTGTGATCACTTTTATTTTTTCCTGTGTGCCGACTTTGAGGTCTGTTATACCTGACAGCTTGGGATGGTGGTATTGAAGGATGGGTTATTATGAAACTAGGCCACCCTTAAAGAATACCTTTAAACTGTTCGTTATTTCTTCTAGGTGGCAGAAAGCAATATCCCTGCTTTAGCTTTTCTTTCTCATCAGGGTGATTCATGGAGCCCTCTGAATTACTAGGATTACAGCAATGTTGGGCTATTCCCTGGGTGCCAATACACTGTCATTAAAGAATTGACAGTCTTGCAGTTCCCCTCACATTCATTTTCATTTACAAAGGCATGCGTAAGCACTGTGAACCCCAGAAGACCTCAGGGAAAAGCCAAATCAGCAATCTGGAGCGTTTAGCAAACATAGATGGAAGAAGCTGAAAACAGAATGGACAGAGGCCGTTAGAGCTGACACAGGCACTCTTCACCAGCCCTGTACAGATGTGCAACGCTTAACCCACGATTCAGAGTATATTTATGTCTCTTCTTTGATTTCCACAATATTTCATGAAGTGGATAAGTACATATCATAGTTCCCATTATTTGAGGGAATGGAGTTTCAGAGGAAATGAGACTACCCCTAATTGGGGTAGGTAACAAGCTCCTCTGGGAGATCAGGAGTAAAATGGTCAGGTGGTGTGAGCTGGGGCAGAGGGGGAAGATGAAGGTCAGAGTAGGCAAGAAATGGATGGCCTTTAGGGGGCTGTGAACGTCTTGAAATTGCAAACAGGCATTTTTGTGCACCTGTATACATTTTACTGGAGAAAAGGTTTAATTTTAGAAGGGGTTGGAAATCTTCAAGCGGCTAAGAACTATTGTTGAAGGATTCGGTAGCTGCAGATTGTCCTGGGCTCTACTAGGGAATTAATGTCTAAAGACTTGCTGTGGAAAGCAGTGCTTTGTATCAGAGAAAAGGGGCACAGAATCTTCTTAGGCAGGATTTCAGCTTTGTGGATATTTACTACACACAGCAACATAAATATCCATTCTTATAATCCCAGAGAATCCCTCTGGCTCCATGGTAATCAGATTTACTATCTTGCCAAAAAGTAAAGGAAAGATTACCATTCTAAGAGGAAAATGCTTAGCATTGACCAAATCCTGTGAAGTCATCCCAGGGAAGGTGTATGAAACTCAGAAAGCTTTTGTCTTTGCACTGATGTATGCACAATGGAGAGGTTAGCTTACTGAGAAGAGGCAGGCAGCTGCAGGGTGGGGGCATCAGATAAAGGAAATGGGGACTTTGTAATTTTATAAGCTTTTCCTTGCTTAGACTTTCAGAGGGTTGACAACCCTGGCTCCTATTGTGCCTGACCTAGGGACAGTTTCACACTGACAGTTACATTTGGTGCTTCACCATGAGTGGGGCATGCACCAAGGGCAAACTGCTGCAGCAATTGCTGACTCTAGCTGGTCGTTCTGTGTTTTGATCTTAGTAATTCACTCTAGGTCAGTGGTTCTCAACCTTCCTAATGCCCTGGCCCTTTCGTACGGTTCCTGTGGGTCACAACCCACAGGTTGAGAATAGCTGCTGTAGGTTAGCTCCTTTCCTTAGCTGGGAAATGAAGTAACAGTGTTGATTCAGGGCAATTATGTTGGTCTGTGCCCTGTGGGGGTCTGTGCACAGAATGTAGTCTACTCCTGGCAAGGGAGTCTCTTGCCTTATGTGTCTTTGTAAGGGATTATCATTTCCTAGAGGTAAGCACATGATTGCTGACAACTTCACACTGCACAGCAACTGGGTCTCACTTTCCTCTTAGAAGATGGTGTGTATGCAAAAACCCGAAGTGAATGCAGACACAAAGCAGACGGCTTCTTTATCTTCTCTCTCTGTTCTTCCTGCGTCACTGATGGTGAAGATGTCCCTCCTCTTGGCTTTCTGTCTGCCTTACTAGAACCCCTGGACTCACGGGTCAGCCAGCTGCAAGTACATCGCTTTGGCATTGCAGCCACGCCTGAGCTGTCACCCTTATTCTAAGCCTTGAACTCAGTTGTTGGCCAGGTTCTTGAATGTTCACTGCTGCTTAAAGGAAAGATGATTCAAAATCATTTGCCCAGAGAAGGTAAGTATGTGTCTGTGCATATTCATACAAACAATGGCGCGAAGTTAGAGCCTGGAGGGAGGGTAGAGAGAGGAGGGCTGCTGTCTGTGAGCCTCATCCCTTAGTTGAAAGACATGAATTCTAGTCCAAATAGTCTGTTAATCTTTCTGAGCCTCGATTCCTTCATCCTTAAGATGGGAATAGTGCATGCCTTGTGTAATTATGAAGACAAATGAGGTAATGCCTTATTCAAACAGAAGATGACATTTCATTCAGAAGAGCCTGTTTTATGCTGTGGTGACAAAAAACCTCAGAATTTCAGTTGCTTAAAACAGCAAAACTTTTGTTTTTTGCTTATGTTACACATCCAGGATGAGATGGATTGCCTGGGGGTTCTCTTCTCACTAGCGTTTCTTAGAGGTCCAAACAGATGAAGATTCCACCTCCTGTGCTTGCTGTGTGCAGTGCTGTGCACTGGCGTGGGTACCACAGCAGGAGAGGGCAATCTGGAGTGTCAACATTAACAATTATGTATGTTGTCTTGTCCCAGAAGTGACGTTGGTTCACTTCCGCTCACATTCCATTGGCCAAAACCAGTCACAGGGTCTTATCTGAGTGTAGAGGATACGGAGGGATCATTCCACAAGAACAGGTTGAACTTTAGTACCCTGCAGGTGCTATTGATTCTAACATGTACTTTTCCCCATCTTAGTCTCTCTGAAATTGAGATGCATTTTGTAGTGAATACCATTTTATTATCACCACAGGCCATTCTTACGTGTTTTATCCCTGAAACCAGAATGCATTACACAGTTGGTGCTATTTTAGGAGTATGGTGTTATGTTCCCAGAGGCAGGGACCAGTGGCCCTAAAGGACCAGTGCTGGGATAAAGTCTGTAACTGTAGCCGTGCAGGATGCTGTCCTGATCACAGCGTGTGCTCCAGGCTAAGGCCTTCCGCTCAGCTGTCTTGGACTTTCTTTTATCATTTGAGAAGGGGCACAGGTGTGAGGTCATTGGGAAGAGAGAGCTTTTGAGACTCACCCCCAGGAATGACCAATCCTCTTCTACCTTGCCCTACCATTGGACCCTAATTCTGAGGCAAGTTTTTGAGGCTATAAATGCCCATAAAACTCGTAAGACTTTTTTTTCCTAATACCAGTAACAGCATCTTTTTTTCTCTTTATAATCAATCTCTCAGACATCTGTTGGAGGGAGGTCAGGGTAAACGCTGACTTACAGTTCAAAAATCCCAAACCTTCTGCTGAAGAAGTGTGAACATCAGTCCCTTCCTGGGCCGTAGTCCACACTCTCTTGCTTTTAGGGTTGATGGAATCTTTACCTGCACCCTTTCATTGCCTTTCAGGTCATTGTCTTGGGATTTGAGATGCCACCTTCTTTCTCTTTTCTCTTCTTTCACTCATTTGTAGGTTCCTAGACATCTGTGTACTCAAATCATGATTCTGATGAGAAGTAGCAGGAGAGACTGGGTTGGGGACTTGGGAGAGTAGAGAATGGGATGGAGGCTGGGCTGAATCTCAGACCTCAGCCACCTGAGGGCTGAAGCAGGGAAAGGAAAGCCCAGGTTTTCCCCAGACAGAATGGACCTCCTGTGCTCTGGATCCTGTATCACAGTACTTTACACACATCACCACTAATAATGTGAGTTCTGGCAAAAAGACTGAGTTGAAACTTCTACACTATTCTCATTTGCAGCCCATATAGCTTTTTATGTATAATTAATTAAAATTAATTTAAAATCTCCACTTACAGGCAAGATAATGACCTTTAAGAGCATTAAAAGCTGAGTAAAAGAGCCCCATTTTCCTGGTAACTGATCAGATTCTAAGTCAGACCGGTTGCTGGCAGGCTTGCCTTCCTGGACACACGTGGGGCTGACCCTGGAGCTAGGGGAGCCTCTTTCTGTCAGGCCAGGGTTGCTGTTGGGGAGTTGGTGGTTGAGTTCTTATCTAGAAATCCCTTAGTTTGAGCTCCTACTCAGATTTCCTGGGTCTTGCCACTCCTTCTCCAGCTCCTGCTTGTAGCTGAACTCACTGGTTTATGTTGTGTTGGAGGCAGACTTTGCATACTGTGATGTTTAGGGCCCCTGTCTGTGGCTGCTGGGTCTGGACACTGTTTGGTGCCTCACCAACTTCCTCTCCACCCCTCTGTGCTACAAAAGAGCTGCCTTTCTAGCTTTGCTTGAACCTTACTTCTGGCCTAAAGCTGCTGCCTAGTCAGTCTCCAGCTATTGATTCCAACGCTGCAGTGGGAAGGGGCACTCACTAGCCCCTTCTGACTGTAGCCCCTTGAGGGTGTGGAGGGCCCTTTGCTTCATGGTGGCCCCAAGGCCTATCACAAGGCACAGGAGTACTGCTAATCCACAGCTCCCACAGCTACCCCCACCACAAGACTGCCATTGTCCCCACCCCTCCCATCATAGCAAGTGCTTCCCTGGCTTAGCCACCAATAAGCTTCCTAGCCCTGAGTGCTGTTCCCCTTCACTCACCCCAACTTATCGCTGTTCCTTGGACATTGGGATGGTGCCACAAATGGCTTTGGAGCTTAACAGAACTGGACTCAGATATTGGTACTACCACTTACTGGTACTTACCTAAGTCAGTTTCCCTAATGACAAAAATCGGGTATAGCAATGCCCAACCAAGTACTCAGCATGCAGTTTCTGTGTTGTAATACATGTATTAGCATGTTATTAATAGAGGAAGCAAGACAGTTTTGGTTAAGATCATGGGGGTCAGAGCCAAACAGACTTGAGGTTGGATTTTTGTCTCATTGTTTAACAAACATTAGTGTTGATTTCTGACTCCTGGACTAGTTAGCACACTGGCATCTGGGAGAGGGGTCTGGGCTCTCTCTCCACATCTTGCTTTTCATGTTGTCATGTGTGGACCTAGACAACTCCTCGGAAAGGCGATTGTAAACTACTGGATCTGGTAAAGTGCTGATGATCAATGCAGAGAGGAGGGCATGAGAATAACTGATAGTTGTTCAGTCTAGACTCTTAACAGAAGAATCTTGGCTCTGCAGGATCCCAGGGAGCCCCAGCTTTCTGAAGCTCAGACTATAAATACTGGGGAAGTGCTACTAGGGCTGGGGAGTGACCCAGTGACAAAGAATGAAGGGAACAATAATTAGGTGCTTAAAAGAAAAATTGTCCTTTTCTGAACAAAGAAAGAGATGAGAACCACCTTTTGGTTAGGATGGGAGAGAAGGGATGAGCTCACAGGACTTAGGAAATTTGCAGCCAGAATGTCTCTTTGCCTGGAAAACAAGCCAGTGATTCAGCAGTTTCCTTCCGTAAACAGAGAGAGAAGGGCTGAGAAAGTTGAGATCGTGACTCTGAAGAGAGCAGGTTATCTTTTTTGAGGACTTAACAGCAGTGAGGCTAGAGAGAGATAGGTTTAGCATGGGTAATTGAAATTCACATATAATCCTAAATCCTTGTTGTTGATAGTGGTAACCACAGCCTCTCATGTAGTAAGTCTTTCATCAGAGCTGTTCAAAAGCAGAAGCAATGATTGCTTGGATTTTATCTTGTTCCATTTCCTCTGCCCACCTTGAGAGAACTGCAAATAAACTGGGGGATAAGCTTAAAAACAGCTGGCAAAGCAGGAGAGAGAAACTTATCAGCCAGTGCCCTGGGGTTTGAGCTGGAGAAGCAGCTGGTGCCACACAGAGAAGTGGGAGCTGCTCACCTGCCTCGCTCCCCCCGCCCTCGGAGGCACACGGGCTCCTTCTCTCTGGTTGTGGCCATCAGAGGAGTTCCCATACACGATGACTTGCGGGCGTGGTGCAGACATGGTGAGGTTGGCAGAAGTCTCCCCTTCAGACTCAAATTCCTGAAGTATCTTGTTCTGACTCTGTCATGATGTGATTATGTTTGGAATGGAATGGGGAGAACTGCTTAGAAGAGTTTATATGTGAGCCCTTTTAGAAGCAGCGGAATCACGTTTAGATGGTATTTTGGTAAAACTTTGCATTTCTTTTTTTATTATTATTAAATCATAGCTGTGTACATTAATGTGATCATGGAGCATCATACACTGGTTTTATAGACCGTTTGACACATTTTCATCACACTGGTTAACATAGCCTTCCTGGCATTTTCTTAGTTATTGTGTTAAGACATTTATATTCTACATTTACTAAGTTTCACATGTACCCTTATAAGATGCATCGCAGGTGTAATCCCACCAATCACCCTCCCTCCTCCTGTC
>CAUYPK010027164.1:0-29534 GCA_963574355.1 Loris lydekkerianus
AAAAAAAAAAATATATATATATATATATATATATATATATATATATATATATATATATATATATATATATATATATATTATGTAGGGCTTGGTGCCTGTAGCTCATTGGCTAAGGCGCCAGCCACGTAAACTGGAGCTGGCAAGTTCAAATCCAGCCCAGGCCTGCCAAACAACCATGACAATTACAACAAAAAAATAGCCAGGCATTGTGGCGGGTGCCTGTAGTCCCAGTTACTTGGGAGGATGAGGGAAGAGAATCGCTTAAGCCCAAGAGTTTGAGGTTGCTGTGAGCTGTGATACCACAGCAATCTACTCAGGATGACAAAGTGAGAGTCTGTATCCAAAAATAAAAAATAAAAATAAATTATGTAGGCAGTGCTTGTGGCTGAGTGGGTGAGGTACCAAACACATATACTGAGGCTGGCAGGTTTGAACCTGGCCCAGGCCAGTTAAAGCAACAATGACAATTGCAACAACAACAACAAATAGCCAGGCATTATGGTAGGCGCCTATAGTCCTAGCTACCTGGGAGACTGAGGCAAGAGAATCTCTTAAGCCCAAGAGTTTGAGGTTGCTGTGAGCTGTGATGCCATGGCACTCTACTCAGGACGACAAAGTGAGAGTCTGTATCAAAAAAAAAAAAAAAATTATGTAGGTGGCGCTTGTGGCTGAGTGGGTAAGGTACCAACCACATACACTGAGGCTGGCAGGTTTGAACCCGGCCCAGGCCAGCTAAAGCAACAATGACAATTGGCAGCAACAATAACAACAACAAATAGCCAGGCATTATGGTAGGCACCTATAGTCCCAGCTACCTGGGAGGCTGAGGCAAGAGAATCTCTTAAGCCCAAGAGTTTGAGGTTGCTGTGAGCTGTGATGCCACAGCACTCTACCAAGGGCAACATAGTGAGACTTTGTCTCAAAAAAAAAAAAAAGAAAAAAAAAATTATGTTAAGCTGGGTGTAGTGGCATGCATCTGTAGTCCCAGTCACTAGGAAGACTGAGGCAGGTTTATCACTTGGGCCCAAGAGTTTGTGACCAGTCTGGGCAACATAGCAAAACCCAATCTCAAAAAAAAAAAAATTAAAAAATTAAAATATTATGTTAAAAAATCAGTTTTATATATGAAGGGGCACAGTCCAGTGCACCCTTGTAAGGTGAATCAGTCTCATTTGTGCTCCTTGAGGTACGAGGCTCTGAGAAGGAACATTCCCAGTACTTGGACTAGATGTGAGTTTTGGGGGATATTCTCCCCTAGCTTGCATAAGCGGCTTTGCTGAAAAATATAGGCAGTCATGCCTTAAAGGAAAGAGTGTGCCAGAGGGCACTCCCAAGTTGTAGCTGGAGACAGATCATCTGCCTGTGACAATGGACCGTTGCACTTAATCCCCTACCTCTATTTACACAATAACTTTCAGTTAGTCATATAAGGAAGCAGGCAAACAGAACAGATGACCCAGCCCTTCCTGGTTCATCTCCATTGTTGTTTATCTCCAAATAGGACATTCTTAGTTTAGAAAGGTGTGTACATACTCTGCTGTATTAACACTGATATGAATCTTTACCTTTTGT
This sequence comes from Loris lydekkerianus, assembly GCA_963574355.1. Classification (NCBI taxonomy): domain Eukaryota; kingdom Metazoa; phylum Chordata; class Mammalia; order Primates; family Lorisidae; genus Loris; species Loris lydekkerianus. The sequence goes on from CAUYPK010027164.1 coordinate 1,573, forward strand.
CTTCTTTATTCTTGGATTAATTTTATCTGATGGTTTTGGGTATATAAGTCAATAAAGACAGCTGATTGCTGCTGTGCCTGAGCGAGCACCAGCCATCCCTTTTAAATCAATCATTTCGTCTGCAGTGCTTGCCTCTGTGTCACTGACTAGGCCAGTGGACAACAACGTATATAAGAGTGTCCTGTATTAAAAATACATATATCATCCAACTGTGGTGGCTGGTTTCTGTGGTACTCCTAGCACTTTGTGAGACTGTGGCAAGAGCTCTTGAAGCCAGGAGTTCAAGACCTACCTGAGCAATGTAGCAAAATCCTGTATCTATAAAAAATAATTTAAAGGGTGGTGCCTGTGGCTCAAGGAGTAGGGCGCCGGCCCCATATACCAGAGGTGGCGGGTTCAAACCCAGCCCCAGCCCAAAAAAAAGCTGCAAAAAAGAAACCAAACAAACAAACAAAAAACTATAGGCTTCTATTTAATATAAATAAATAAATAAATAAATAAATAAATAAATAAATTTAAAATATTAGCCAGGCATGATGACACATATCTGGAGTCCTAGCTATTCAAGACTCAGGAGGCTGGGGCAGGAGAATTGCAGAAGCCTGGGAGTTTTAGGCTACAATAATCTATGATGTCACTCCACTCCAGTTTAGGGTGACAAACTGATTTCTACCTCTATTCCCCTTTTCATTTAGTTTTCAGTATAAACCAAAATGGTAGAGAATCTGGCATTTAGGGGGCTAAAGTAGAAAGTATACACACACAGACACATGTCCATGTGCACAAGGTCTGAGAATTAAGTTCTCATCCTAGAAAAAGCTTTGGCTTTGGCTTGGCGTCTGTAGCTCAGTGGTTAGGGCACCCACCACATGCACTGAGGCTAGCAGGTTTGAACCCGGCCCGGGCCAGCTAAACAACAATGACAACTACAACAAACAAATAGCTGGGTGTTGTGGGGGGCACCTGTAGTCCCGGCTACTTGGGAGACTGAGGCAAGAGAATTACTGAAGCTCAAGAGTTTGAGGTTGCTATGAGCTGTGAAGTTATGACACTCTACTGAGAGTGACATAGTGAGACTCTGTCTCAAAAAAAAGAAAAAGAAAAATTGCTGTGAAGGGCGGACTAGGCACTGGTGTCTGTGCATAGCTTCTCAAGAGGAAGGTAAGTGCAGTGATATTCACCAATAAGGTATGTAGCACTTTTTCTAGGATGAGTTTGCAACTTAAGTGTCAGACCTTGTATGTAATTTTATCTTACATATCCCAAGGATGAAAGTTGATGGAAGGATATTAAGGTATTTGTTATTAGCTTTGGAAAAATTTCAAGTGATGCTAATTCTCCCTTCTCAGTAGAAACTGTTTTAAAGTGGTCAGTTGAAGGGGGCAAGACAAGTTCTAAATTAGGCCTTGAGGCTGAGAGAGGCACTATCATGCAGTAACTGAGCTGCACAAAAGCCACTGTTTGAGGTCTGCACACACAGGTGGTGTTTCAGCAGGGACTGGAGTAGATAAGAAGCCTCATGTATTGGATTAGTTCAGGGCGGAAGCCGCTCGTAATCAGCTCGCAAGCTCTCATCTGCCTTCCTAACTCCACCTTGAGTGCACAGGGGAAAGTTACTGTTTTCTGTTCTATAATAGATAGTAGGACCCCTCTCTTTTTTTACTGTGGAGGATTCATTGAGGGTACAAAGAACCAAGTTACACTAATTGCATTTGTCAGGCAAGGTCCCTCTTAAAAATGTGTTCCTCCCCCAAGAGGTGTGCCAAATCCCGTGAACCCCCTTACTTCCCTCTCTCTGCTCCCCCATTCCCCCACCTGCACTGTTCATTGTCCTCATATCAAAATTGAGTACACTGGATTCTTCTCCATTCTTGTGATGCTTTACTAAGAAGAATGTCTTCCACCTCCATAGAAAAGATGTAAGCAGGACCCCTCTTGTTCTACATGTTTGGTTTGAGAGCCTCTTGTGAAAACAAAAATCTGATAGAGATCTGATAGTTTGGATAGCTGATACATTTGACATTAATACTGTTTGTCTCACTATCCATAAAGTCTCTGAATAAATTGTCCCTCCCCTCCCCTCCTCTTCCCCTTTTTTCTTTCTGACAGAGTCTTACTCTGTCACCTTGGGTAGAGTATCATGGCATCATAGTTCAGAGCAACCTCAAACTCTTGGGCTCAAACCGTCCTCTTGTCTCAGCCTCCCGAGTGGCTGGGAATACAGGTGCCCACCATAATGCCTGGTTATTTCTAGAGACTGGGTCTTGCTCTTGGTTAGGCTGGTCTCGAACTCCTGAGCTCAAGCAGTCTACCCACTTTGGCCTCCCAGGGTGCTAGGATTACAAGCATGAGCCAATGCACCCAGCCAAATTGCTTTTCTTTCTTTTTTTTTTTTTTTTAAAATCCTGCAAATTTTCCAAGAGCAAACAAGGAGTGAAATTCTACTGTAAAGTTAAGATGCTCCCACATTAAAAATAATAACATCTCGGCTCAGCTTGGCACCTGTAGTTCAGCAGCTAGGGTGCCAGCCACATACATCAGAGCTGGCGGGCTCAAATTCAGCCTGGGCTTGCTGAACAACAATGACTACAACCAAAAAATAGCTGGTGTGTTGGGCAGGGGGCACCTGTAGTCCCAGCTGCTAGGGAGGCTGAGGCAAGAGAATAGCTTAAGCCCAGGAGTTTGAGGTTGTTATGAGCTGTGACAGCACAGCACTCTACCAAGACTGACATAATCAGACTCTGTCCCAAAAAATAAACAAGTAAAATAATAACATCTCACCTAGTATTACATATACATTATCCACATGCTGCCTACTTTTTTAGCAATAGGTTTTCTGGATGGAGCCAAATCGTGTGGGTAATGTCTATTTATGCGTTGCTTACAAGAAATGAGTGTGTCAGGCTTCACCTGGTGGCTCACACCTATAATCCTAACACTTTAGGAGGCCAAGGCGGGTGGATTGCCTTAGCTCAGGAGTTCAAAACCAGCCTGAGCAAGAGTGAGACCTCGTCTTTAAAAAATAGCTGGGAACCTTATAGTCCCAGCTACTGGGGAGATTGAGGCAAGAGGATCTCTTGAGCCCAAAAGTTTGAGGTTGCTGTGAGCCCAAAAGCCAAAAATTTAAGGTTGCTGTGAGCTATGGCACTCGACTGCCTCAAAAAGAAAAAAAAAGAAAAGAAAAAAAAAAAAGAAATGAGTATGTCATGTTGGTATAGCAAGATTGGAGGAGGCTGGAGTTAGACTTCGAAACTAACACTTTCTAGTATGGCCCTTTCTAGTCTTAAATCAACAGAATTTGGAGGCTCTTGCCATGCTTGATCTCAAACAGCAGAAGATGGCTCAGGAAAACACGTGCCAAGATAAAAGTGGCTTCGCAGAGGTTTCAGGTCTCGAGGTGGGTAAGCATGTATGAGAGTTGAACAGGAGGGAAATTTTCTACTTTCCTTTTCTTTCTTCCCTTGCTCTTGGGTACCTGTTCTAGGACAGCATATACTTCGGCGATTTAGATTGAGAGGCCAGTGGGCTTGCCCAGGTCACTTCTTCCACCTTGCTGATACCATGCCCTTCATGTGGGACATCTTTGGACATTAGGGAATGTTTTCACCACTTCCTGCCCTATTTCTTTCTTATTTTTACAGCTCTAGAAGAAGCTCTGTTAGTAGCATCTCACATCTGGGTTGGGGCTTAGGGTTTCAGAGAGCTTTGATACACATTGTCCCTTGTGATCTTCATAGTACTCTTTGGAGGCTGCAAAGCAGATGTTATTCCCGGGCTCAGATAAGTTTCATTACTTTTCTGAGGTGACAGGTTCAATCAGTGGTAGAGCCAGGTTAAGAATAAAAAGTCTGCTGATGCATTCATTGCTGACAGAGTCTTACTCTGTCGCCTTGAATAGAGTGTGGAAGTTTGACAAATAGGGCCAAAGGGGTCCCTGGGGCTGGGTGCAGTGGCTCATGCCTGTAATCTCAGCACTTTGGGAAGCTAAGGTAGGAGGATTACATGAGGCCAGGAATTTTAAGGCCAGGCTGGGCAACATAGCACGACCCTATCCCTACAAAAAATAAAAAATGTAGCTGGACATGGTAGGGTGTGCCTATAGTCCCAGCTATTCAGGAGGCTGAGGATCACTTGAGCCCAGGAGTTTGAAGTAGCAGAGAGCTATGATGACACCACTGCACTCCAGCCTGGGTAACAGAGCAAGACCCTATTTCAAAAAAGAAAAGAAGGCTCCTGGTACTCGTAAGGAATAATCATTACAGTGGAGTGAGAGGCTGCCACTCACACACTGTGGGATTTCAAAAAAAGTGATTGTTAATAGCAAACACCTACCTAGTGCAAGATGTTGTTCTGAGTGCTTTAACATAGATGGACACATTTAATCCTCACAACTACTCAATAAAGTTGGTATGATTATAATCCCCACTTTACAAGTGGCACAGAGAAGTTAAGTAATTTACCCAAAGTTCCCCAGTTAGTAGCATAGTAGATATGGAATTTGCTCTACTGCCAATAGCAAAAAGGAAAAGACCCGGCAGGAAAGGACCGGACACAATTGACAAAGGAGCGCTGAGGAAGGAAGCAGTGACAGGAGTCAGAGGTCCTTGCTGAAACCCGGCCTGTACGTTGGCCCTTCCCACATCAAGGTTGCTTTTGGCAACTTTGATGGGTTATTATTAGGAGCAGGAAAAAGAAAAGGGAAAATGCTTATTTGTCACATATCCACCATTTGTACATTTGTCTCAACTAAAAGCAGGCTTTGTGCTTCAGGATTGTCTGATGGAGAGAGAATTTTCTGAAGTGGCCTTTACTCCAAGAGAGGCTGTGGAATTTTCCTCCTTAAAAGTCTCTACAACAGGGCGGTGCCTGTTGGGTAGGGCGCCGGCCCATATACTGAAGGTGGCAGGTTCGAACCCAGCCCTGGCCAAACTGCAACAAAAAATAGCCTGCTGTTGTGGCAGGCAGCTACTTGGGAGACTGAGGCAAGAGAATCACCTAAGCCCAGGAGTTAGAGGTTGCTGTGCGCCGTGATGTCATGGCACTCTACCGAAGGTGACAAAATGAAACTTTCTCCAAAAAAAAAAAAAAAGTATCTACAACAGGATTATATGTTACACTGGGTTATCTACATAAGACTTACAAGAACAAGAAGAAGCTTAGGTAATGATTTTATAGTAAGTTCCATATGAGGAAAGATACGACACACCACGTTGCATAGATTGCTCCTGTTAAATTGGTATTTATGGAAATATGTTGGGAAAAGTAACTTGTGGTTAACTCCCAAAAAGGATTAAAAGAAAAATAAGATTCTTAACATTTCTTTCAGCTGCAATGGCCAGTAAAGTGCCAACTTAAAGTAGCCAGAAGGACTAGAATCTAGTTTTAATAAAAGAGAGTTTATTCAAGTGCAAAGTTTGAGGACAAGCTGCTCAGGAAGAACAGTTTTCAAAGAATGGAAGTCAGCGTTCCAAAATGTATGAGTTTGGGAGTGCCTACATAGACGAAGGTTAGGGAATTTTAACAGAATTGCAACATCTCTTTATGTAAAGCCTAACGCATAGTTACAACAATCTGATTAGTTGAGATGGTCTTTTTCGTCAGTGAATAATTACACTGAAGATATAATTGTGGGGTCTTGGGCACCATCTGGTCTGAGTTAGGTACAGGATAATAAAGGAAGCAGTTAATCTGTAACAGATCAGCGATTGGAAGCAGGGAAGATCTGGTCTCTTGTCTCTGCTAGTCATTTAGAGATTAAGAACAATGAGGAAGAGGATTAATCTATAATGTGAGTAGCAGAATTGCAAACATGCTAAGTGACTAAGGCTCCAGGGCTTAACTTCCCCCTTCACACAATAAAAGGTCAATCTCTAAGGCTTAACTTTCCCCTTGAATAAATAAATTTAAAAGGGCATACCCGCCAGTGTTTATGTCTGTAATCCTAGCACTCTATAAGACTGAGTTGGGTGGTGTGCTTTTTTATGTATTTATTTATTTTTGAGACAGTCTAACTATGTCGCTCCAGGTAGAGTGCTGTGGAGTCACAGCTCACAGCAACCTCAAACTCTTGGGCTTAAGCGATTCTCTTGCTTCAGCTTCCCAAGTAGCTGGGACTACAGGCGCCTGCCACAATGCCTGGCTATTTTTTGGTTGTAGTTGTCATTGTTGTTTGGCAGGCCCGGGCTGGATTCGAACCTGTCAGCTCCGTTGTATGTGGCTGGCGCTCTAGCCCCTGAGCTACAGGCGCTTAGCCAGGTAAAGCGCTTGAGCTCAGAAGTTTAAGACCAGTCCCAGCAAGAGCAAGACACCATCTTTACTAAAAATAGAAAAATTAGCTGGATGTTGTGGCAGGTGCCTGTAGTCTGAGCTCCTCTGGAGGCTAAGATGAGAGGATGGCTGAGATAAGAGGATCTCTTGCCCAGGAGTTTGAGGTTGCTGTGAGCTATGATGTGATGGCACTTGAGCCTGAGCTGTAAGAGTGAGACGCTGTCTCAAAAATATAAAAAGTGGTGGCGCCTGTGGCTCAAGGAGTAGGGCACTGGCCCCGTATACCAGACGTGGTGGGTTCAAACGTGGCCCCGGCCAAAAAAAAAAAAAAGAAAAAAAAAAGATTAAAAAAAAATTAATAAATTTAAAGGGCTTTGAAATTTTGTTTTTATTTATACAGAAGTGACCCATATGGCTTGGCGCCCACGGCACTGTGGTTATGGCACTGGCCATGTACACTGAGGGTGGTGGGTTTGAACCTGCCCCAGGCCACCTAAACAACAATGACAGCTGCAACAATAACAAAAAACAAAATAGCAGGTGTTGTGTTGGGCACCTGTAGTCCCAGCTGCATGGGAGGCTGAGAAAAGAGAATTGCTTAAGCCCAAGAGTTTGAGGTTGCTGTGAGCTGTGATGCAACAGCACTCTACCAAGGGCAACGTAGTGAGACTTTGTCTCAAAAAAAAAAAAAAAAAAGGCAGCGCCTGTGGCTCAGTGGGTTGGGCGCCAGCCCCACATACCGAAGGCAGCAGGTTCAAACCTGGTCCCGGCTAAAATGCAACAAAAAAATAGCCGGGCTTTGTAGCAGGCGCCTGTAGTCCCAGCTACTCGGGAGGCTGAGGCAGGAGAATCCCCTAAGCTCGGGAGTTGGAGGTTGCTGTGAACTGTGAGGTGCCATGGCACTCTACCAAGGGCAACAAAGTGAGACTCTGTCTCTTTAGAAAAAAAAAAAAAGTGACCCATTTGGACTATTCATTTCTTTTAGAAGTATAGGGATGATTGTGTTCCTCATTAACAAATTAAAATTCATTCATATTCTGGGCGGCGCCTGTGGCTCAAAGGAGTGGGGCATTAGCCCCATATGCCGCAGGTAGCAGGTTCAAACCAGCCCCGGCCAAAAAACTGCAAAACCAAACCAAAACCAAAACCAAAATTCATTCATATTCTGAACTGACACTAGTGAATTCCAGGCATCAGGACCAAACCATCACGGAAAACTCATGCCATGGATGTTACTGTTAACCACTGACTAGTCCCAAGCTAAACTCCTAGCAAGGTCTCAAAATCATAGGGACTGATATCAGGATTAAGGGTTTTAAGAGTGAAATGAAGATAGGTAAAATTACTTTACATTTTTGTTTCAAGTAATGGCAGTCTTTGCTCACTCGTATTTCATTTCCACTTGGATCATAAAATCTAGTCTCAGCTTTCTTCTTTTTTCTTTTTCCTTTCCAGTTTCTTTGGTAATCCTGATGGTGTTTGAATAGTAATGTGCATGGGTGTGTGTGGGTGCCCCTGTGTTTGTGTGCAGCCAAAAGTGTGACACTTAGTAATGCTCTGGATTTAATGCTCTGGATTTAAGCTTGCAGTCCTTGGAGCCTGCCTCTGTCATGGATCTGGAGGGAGCCCCTGCTCTTGTGCCAAAATGGCAGCATCCACTCGGAAAATGCTTCTTCAGCTCAAACAAGAGGTATCGCATGATCTCAACAGCTGTAACTTTGATTTTGTTTCTCTACTAGGAGTAGAATAAATGGAACTATCTATAATAATCAACTTCCTATCAGTAATGGCTATGGAACTTATGCTTAGTTTTATATGATAGTATTAATTTATCAACTGGATTTTATTTACATGGTTCCAAACTACAAACAGCATTTGAGATGATATTTGAAAACATCTGAAGTCATTTGTCTAAGTTTTTAGTTGACATATTTTTCTCATCTGTACGTGACCCTAAAATTATGAAATAATACAAGGAAAGGTACACTATGCTTAAAATCACTAGGATCAGCAACACTGATTAATGGGGAGATAAACATGGAACATATTTGAAGAGCATCAAGCTATTGTAGAAGGAACCACTGTACCAGCCACACCTTGGTTTCATCTTTGCTCCTTTATTTACTGGTTGTTTGGCTTTGGACAGAATAAGCCTAAGTTTTCTTCCTATATTAAATGTAGGGTACAAATACATCAGCAGGTTGTTATGTGAATAGAGGACATAAGGAGATAATGTTTAGCACAGTGCTATGAACATGCTAGGCATTTCATCTAATGATAGCTGCCGTTAAAATTGGGCTTTAGGGGCCGGGCACAGTGGCTCACACCTGTAATCCTAACACTCTGGGAGGCCAAGACAGGTGGACTGCTTGAGCTCACGAGCTCGAGACCACCCTGAACAAAAGTGAGACCCCATCTCTACTAAAAATAGAAAACCTGAGGCAAGAGGATCTCTTGAGCCCTAGAGTTGGAGGTTGCTGTGAGGAATTGGAGGTTGCTATGAGCACCACAGCACTCTACCCGGGGTGACAGCTTGAGACCCTGTCTCAAAAAAAAAAAAAAAAAATTGGACTTTAGGCCAGGTGTGGTGGCTCCCGCTTGTAACCTCAGCACTTTGGGAGGGTAAGGTGGGAGGGTGGTTTGAGCCCAGGAGTTCAAGATCAGCCTGGTGAACATAGCAAGACCCCAACTCCTCAAAAATTTGAAAAATTAAGCTGGGTACGTTGGCTCATACCTGTAATCCTAGCACTCTGGGAGGCCCAGGTGGGTAGATCATTTGAGCTCAGGAGTTTGAGACCAGCCTAAGCAAGAATGAGACCCCGTCTCTATAGAAAGAAAAAAAAAAAAAAATAGCCAGGCATTGTGGCAGGCATCTGTAATCCCCACTACTCAGAAGGCTGAGGTAAGAGAATCACTTGAACCCAAGAGTTTGAGGTTGCTGTGAGCTGTAATACCATGGCAATCTGCCCAGGGTGACAAAGTGAGACTCTGTCTGAAAAAAAAATAAATATAAATAAATAAATAAAAATAAAAATTAGCTGGTGTACCGTTAGTTCCAGCTACTTGGGAGGCTGAGGCAGGAGGATCATTGAGCTATGATCATAGCACTGCAACTCCAGCCTGGGTGAAAGAGTAAGACCTTGTTTCAAAATAAAGATGTGCTTTAATTACAGTAGTATATGGACCTTTAATTCTAAAATTGTTTTACTTTCACTGAAAGCATGGAATTTAAAGCTAACAGCTAAGTAGTAGCAATAAGAAAAGCTTAAGACCACATTGATCAGAGTCAAGATAAGCTATGAGAGGAATTGGAAAGGTGCTATTTATCATTACTGTTAATGATATTGCCCAGAATGGTCCAAGGTCAAAGTGAAATGTAGCCTTTGGCACCCATTCTTCTTTCTTGCTGGCCTTTCCCAGGATTTGGACAAGACATACACAGGGCCTGTACAGGATAGTGTATACAGTTGGATTAGCAGGGAATTGACAGGAACCATAATGGAAACTGCTGGTAATGTAGGTCAGAGTGGGCTGCCTACGGCAAAAGAGAATTGGCAAATACTAATTAGTTTAAGCAGATGGACTAGATCAAACACAGGCAATAGACCAGTGCTAGGGAGGGAAATTGCATATGTTAATTTGACTCAGCTTTCAAATTAAGAATTGTTCTGGTTTTGCTTCTGACATCTCCCAAACTTTCTTTCAAAACCAGTTGGAACTTTTGCAGAAGAGTAAAGAAGAAGCTTACCTAATGGCAGATGCATTCAGAATTGCCTTTGAGCAACAATTAATGAGGAAAAATGACCAGGCATTAAGATTGACACAAGTGGATAAAATGTGTAAAAAAGCAACAAAATGGATAAATTGGAAGCATCTTAAAGAGGATGGTAACTATGAAGTGTAATAGTAATAATCAGATGTAATTATAGCTTTTTCGGTTATAATCAAGTTTGATGGAGAACATTTAATCAAGCATGGAAAAAGATCATTAAAATTTCAGATATAGTTGTGATTTGTTTAAAAATGAAACCACTATGGAAAAAGAAGTTACTGGATATTATATATTCAGATGAGCCATTAGAGTCAACAAAACCATAACATAACGGGAACATTTTTTTTTTTTTTTCCATTTTTCTTTTCTAAATTTTTAAAGTTTTTAACTTAAATTAAAATTTTTTTTTTTTTTTAGACAGAGCCTCAAGCTGTCTCCCTGGGTAGAGTGCCTTGACATCACAGTTCACAGCAACCTCCAACTCCTGGGCTCAAGCGATTCTCGTGCCTCTACTTCCCAAGTAGCTGGGACCACAGGCGCCTGCTCCAACGCCCAGCTATTTTTTGGTTGCAGCCGTCATTCTTGTTTGGCGGGCCCAGGCTGGATTCGAACCCGCCAGCTCAGGTGTATGTGGCTGGTGCCTTAGCTGCTTGAGCCACAGGCGCCGCCTAAAAAAAATTTTTTTTAAGACAAAGTCTCACTCTGTTGCCAGAGCTAGACTGCAGTGCCAAGATCATAACTCCCTGCAACCTCAAACTCCTTGGCTCAAGTGATCTTCTTGCCTCAGCCTTCCAAGTAGCTGGGACTACAGGCATGCACCATCATGCCTGGCTAATTTTTCTGTATTTTTTATAGAGGTCTCATCCTTGCTAGTCACCAACTCCTGGCTTCAACAAATCCTCCCACTTTGGCCTCCCAGAGTTCAGGGATTGCAGGTGTGAGCCGCCATGCCCAGCCAACATCTCTTTTCTAGTACTCTTCTATTTATTAAAATTAGACCATTTTGTGGGGAAAAAATGATAGTCAAAGTGCTACATGATTGGCTTGACGACTGTAGCTTAGTGAGTGGGGCACCAGCTACATACATCGAAGCTGGTGGGTTTGAACCCAGCCAGGGTCAGCTAAACAACAATGACAACTGCAACCAAAAAATAGCCAGGCATTGTGGCGGGCGCCTGTAGTCCCAGCTACTTGGGAGGCTGAGGCAGGAGAATCACTTTGAGATTGCAATGAGTTGTGATGCCAGAGCACTCTATCTAGGGCAACATAGGGAGACTCTGTCTCCAAGAAAAAAAAAAAAAAGGTGCTACATCATTAAAGGGGAACTGCCAAGAAGGAAGTAATATTGAAAAGGACATTTAAGCCAGATGTGGTGGCTCACCCCTATAATTCTAGCATTGTGGGAGGCTGAGCTAGGAGGATTGCGTGAGCTCAGGACTTCCAGACCAACCTGAACAAGTGCAAATCCCTGTCTCTAAAAATGGCTTCACATTGTGGCCAGTGTCTATTGTCCCAACTACTTGGGAGGCTGAGGCAAGAGAATCGCTTGAGCCCAAGAAGTTGAGGTTGCTGTCAGCTGTGATGTCACAGGACTCAACCCCAGGGTGACTGAGACTCTGTCTCAAACAAACAAACAAAAAGTATACAAATAAATTTTTTTTTTTTTTTTGTAGAGACAGAGTCTCACTTTATGGCCCTTGGTAGAGTGCCGTGGCATCACACAGCTCACAGCAACCTCTAGCTCCTGGGCTTAGGCGATTCTCTTGCCTCAGCCTCCCAAGTAGCTGGGACTACAGGCGACTACAGGCATCTGCCACAATGGCCGGCTATTTTTTTTTGTTGTTGCAGTTTGGCCGGGGCTGGGTTTGAACCCGCCACCCTTGGCATATGGGGCTGGCGCCCTACTCACTGACCCACAGGTGCCGCCACAAACAAATTTTTTTTAAAAAATAGAAAAACTAGCCAGGCATAGTGACACACACCTATAGTCCTATACATTAAATGTATTTGTCTAATTAAACTTTATTGAAATGTGTACTTCCAGAAGAAAAATTGAAGACTAGAGGAAAAATCGTAAATTGAACAAATTAAAGTATTTTCATAAAAAAATGAAATAGCAGAGTGTGATAGCTCATGTCTGTAATCCTATCACTCTGGGGAGGCCAAGGCAGGAGGATTGATATGGGTTAGGAGTTTGAGACCAGCCTCCTGAGTAAGAGCAAGACCCTGTCTCTTTTTTTTTGCTTTGTTTGTTTTTTTGAGACAGAGTCTCACTTTGTTGCCCTGGGTGGAGTGCCGTCACAGCTTACAGCAACCTCAAACTCTTGGGCTTAAGTGATTGTCTTGCCTCAGCCTCCCAAGTAGCTGGGACTACAGGTGCCTGCCACAACATCCAGCTATTTTTTTGTTGTTGTTGTTATTATTGTTGTTTAGTAGGCCTGGGCCGGGTTTGAACCTGCCAGCCCCGGTGTATGTGGCTGATGCCCTAACCATTAGGCAATGGGCACCGAGCCAACCTTGTCTTTTCTAAAAATAGAAAAATTATCTAGGCATGGTGGCAGGCACCTGTAGTCCCAGCTACTCAGGAGGCTGAGGGAGGAGGTTCAGGTTGCTGTGAGCTATGATGATGCCATAGCACTCTAGTCTGGGCAAGAGATGAGACTCTGGATGAAGGAGGGAAGAGGAGGGGGAGGGGAGGGCAGGGGGTAGGTTGTATGGAGGGAGGGTAATCGGTGGAACCATACCTATGGTGCAAGGGTACATGTCAAATCTATTTAGTGTAGAGTATAAATGTCTTAACACAATAATTGAGGTGAAGACTATGTTAACCAGTTTGATGGAGCATTCCAAATTGTATATAAAAGCAGCACGTTGTACCCCATAAATGCATTAACGTATACAGTTATGATTTAATTTAAAAAAAAGGCTTTTCAGGCAGCACCTGTGGCTCAGTGAGTAGGGCGCTGGTCCCATATACCGAGGGTGTTCGTTCAAACCCAGCCCTGGCCAAACTGCAACAGAAAATAGCCGGGCATTGTGGTGGGCGCCTGGAGTCCTATCTACTTGGAGGCAAGAGAATCTCCTAAGCCCAAAAGCTGGAGGTTGCTGTGAATTGTGTGAACGCCACGAAACTCTACTGTGGGCAATAAAGTGAGACTCTGTCTCCACCTAAAAAAAAAAAAAAAAAAAAAAAAGGCTTTTCACCTGAGTGAAGCATATTAAGGAGTGTGTGAGGGAAATATACCATTTGGCTTTTTTAAAAAATACACATTTATGGGCGGCACCTGTGGCTCAAAGGAGTAGGGCACTGGCCCCATGTACTGGAGATGGCAGGTTCAAACCTGGCCCTGGCCAAAAACTGCAAAAGTAAATAAATAAATAAATAAAAATAAAATAAAAAGCAGCAATAGGATCAAATAAAAAAAAAAAAGATATTTATGAAAATAGAACCTGCTAGTAAAGCATGATTTCATTTTAAAAAAAAGGGAGAGAGCACGACTCTGTCTCCAAAAGAAAAAAAAAAATGTATATATATATTTTTTCTTTCAGACAGTATCTCACTCTATTCCCCAGGCTAGGCTAGAGGGCAGTGGCACAATCATAGTTCATAGTAATGAACTCCTCCTTGGCTCAAGTGATCCTCCTGCTCCAGTCTCCTGAGCAGCTTGGACTATAGATGCACATGTCATCATATCTGGCTAATATATATTTTCTTTTTCTTTCTTTCTTTTTTTTTTTTTTTTTCGTGTAGAGACCGAATCTCACTTTATTGCCCTTGGTCGAGTGCTGTAGTGTCACACAGCTCACAACAACCTCCAACTCCTGGGCTTAGGCTATTCTCTTGCCTCAGCCTCCCCAGTAGCTGGGACTACAGGCGCCTGCCACAATGCCCGACTATTTTTTTGTTGCAGTTTGGCTGGGGCCAGGTTTGAACCTACCACCCTCGGTATATGGGGCCAATGTCCTACCCACTGAGCCACAGGCACTGCCCACTAATGTATTTTTTTCTAGAGATGGGATCTCACTATATTGCCCAGGCTGGTCTCAAATTCCTGGGTTCAAATGATCCTCTTACCTTGGCCTCTTAAAGCAGTGAGATTATAGGGATGAGCTACTGTGCCCACCTCTGGCATGACTGATTAATTAATGGGTCATTGGTGAACAAATTAACCTTCGACCTCTTCTCCTTCCCCAGATGTTGGAAGGTGGGGCTGAAACCTTCTCACCATAAGCAACTGGGCCCCATTTTGAGGCCATCCAGGAGCCTAACAAGAGTCTCAGTAGAAAAGAAGATTTTCCTGTCATTCAGGAAATTCCAAGAGATTTAGGAACTCTGGGTAACCCAAGTATGAGAACAAAAAATTTGCCTAATTGCCCCATCTACCAGGGTTTTAGGAGCTCTATGTCAGAAGCCAGGGATAGAGCCTAGTCCCAGTGTCATACTTAACTACTGATAAACCTCAGGAGTTTTTGCACAGAAAATGTGTCCCCAATCTTTTGAGTTTTAGTAATGCACTGAGAGAGACTGAAGGCAGAATTTAAAATAATTGATTCATCTCTTACAGCTATGATAAGTCCATACAAGTTTCATCGCTCTTTCTTTTCTATCTATCTATTTATTTTTTGAGAGAGTCTCACTATGTCACCCTTGGTAGAGTACTGTGGCATTATATATAGCTCACAGCAACCTCTTGGGCTGTGAGTAGCCAGGACTACTGGTGCCCTCCACGACGCCCGACTATTTTTTGATTGTAGTTGTCATTGTTGTTTGGCAGGCCTGGGCTGGGTTTGAACCCGCCAGCTCTGGTGTATGTGGCTGGCGCCCCAACTGTTGAGCTGCAGGTTCCAAGCCATTCATAGGTCTTTCTGCTTTCCTTAGTGACAAGACTTTCATTCATTTTTTTCGTATACTTTATTTATTTAATTTCATTTTCTTTTTGAGACAGAGTTTCATTTGTCACTCTCAGTAGGATTCATTCAGCCACTGTCAGAGCTCAGTTTGTGTGGCTTTCCCTCTATTTCATAGTTCTTTGTGGAAGAGGTCAGGGTAGTCCCAGTCTGTAGTTCGTTAGGATTGGGAGGGAAGGGGCCTCCCCTTACCTGCTCTCAGAGTTCCATTAGACCATTTGCGGAACACTACAAAAGCATTTTTGAAATTTTCTTTATCTCAGTCACCCTGCATAGAATGCTGTGGCATCACAGCTCATAGCAACCTCAAACTCTTGGGCTTAAGCAATCCTCTTGTCTCAGCCTCCCAAGTAGCTGGGACTACAAGTAACTTCCACAGTGCCCAGCTAGTTTTTTTCTATTTTGTAGAAACAGAGTCTTGCTTTGCTCAGGCTGGTCTCACTCTTGAGCTCAGGCTGAGATCGCTCCTTATCTCAGGTGATCCACCCAACTTGGCCTCCCAGAGTGCAAGGCTTACAGAAGTGTGCCACCACACCTGGCTTCTATGTGTTATTTAGTTTGTGGTAAAAAAAAATATATATATATGTAAAGTTTACTACTTTAACTGTTGTTAAGTGGCATTAAGTACATTCACATTGTTTTTTTTTTTTTTTTTTTTTTTTGAGTTTTATTTATTTTTTTTTTTATTGTGGAGAAGGGGCAGGGAAAGAAGGCGGGGGGAGGGGTGAGTGACAGGGTCGGGCCAGTGGCATGGTACCACATTGGCTGTATCTAGGTAGAGGCAGTTTCAGGCCGGGCCTTGCTGAGTCGTTGCAGTACATTCACATTGTTGTGTAACCCACCACCACTACCATCATCCAGCTCTAGAACTTTTGATCTCCCCAGAGACTCTGTACCTCTAAACAGAACTCCCCATTCCTCCTTCCCCTGACACCCTGTGGTATGTTATTTAACACAGTTCCCTGAGAAGTAGGGAACTTCTTCTATTAATATTATTATTCTCATTTAAGAAGTGAGGAAAATAAAACTCAGAACACTCATCCAAGGAACAGTTAGTGCATGGATAACTGAGGATTCAAGTCCAGATATTTGTCTGTGGCATGGTTCATAGGCCTTCTGTGGGCTAGAAACATGTTTTGTGGGGTCTGTACAGTGTTTTCAAATAATATGGACTGGGGTTGACTTTTAAAACTGGAAGATGTTCAGGGACAAATCTGGCTACTCTTGAAGACTGTGATGATCTGGTGACTAGGCTGCATTTTCATGGCAGCCGTCATTGGCACTAAGGGGCAGTTGTGCCTGTTGCAGGGCAGCCCTCTCAGTTTCTCTCACTGGAACTGCTGTCCTGGCTTTGAAGGCTGTTTGCGTCCCCCATGCTGTGCTGCCTGACTCACTTGTCCTAAGGGTCTCCTAAGGGGGACAACTTTCTGACTGACTTAGGAAGTGGTCTTGGCTCACTGTTAAGTGTATCAATGAAGGTGTTTTTGTTTCAGGAAGTCCACTGCAGAGAAGTAAGAAAACCTTAGGGCAGAAACTCTTGGGTATGCTCCCTTTAGAAAACACTTCCAAGCAGACAGAAGACCAGGATGATCCTCAAGAAGTCTTCAAGATGTTGATAGATTTGGTTAGTATTTTTGCTTTTCTGTGGCAGGTGTGGTTAAGCTAATCTGTTTGCTTCCCATTAACTCAAATCTCTATACTCGTACTTACCTTTTATGCCCTTTTCTCAGTTGGTGTGCAATACTTCAGATTTATAATCTTTTTCTCCTCAGCATCCCTGAATGTTCTTTCCACTTCTCTCCATATTCTTTCTGTGCATGTTTAAAGTTCTACCTCTGAAAAGAGGGAGGCTCCTATAACTAACTCCAGCCGGTTCTGTCGTCTGCATTTATATATACAGTTTGCGCCAGGACTATTTATTCAGGTGTTTTTCAAGTGTTCAAGGCACTTCCTCACACATTATGTCTTTTAATCATTACCACAGCCCTGAAGTCAGTCTTGTTATTCGCCTTCCACAGATGGTTGTGCTAAGACACTAAGAGACTTGGGTTATATGAACATACTTATCACTAAAGAGTGTTAGCTATTTGCAAATAAATATATGAAAACAACTTATAACTCCATGTTCCTTTATTTTACTTATTTTTTGAGATAGAGTCTCACTTCATCGCCCTCTGTAGAGTATTGTGGTGTCATAGCTCACAGCAACCTCAAACTCTTGGGCTCAAGTGATTCTCTTGCCTCAGTCTCCCAAGTAGCTGGGACTACAGGTGCCCGCCACAACGCCCAGCTATTTTTTGTTGCAATTGTCATTGTTGGTTAGCTGGCCTGAGCCGGGTTTGAACCCACCAACTTCATTGTATGTGGCTGGCACTGTAACCACTGTACTACGAGTAATGAGCCTCCTTTGTTCTTTTAAAAAAAGAAATCTCAGCTGAGCTGGTGGCTCACTCCTATAATCCTGGAAGATGGAGACCTGGTAGATCACGTGAGCTCAGGAGTTTGAAACCAGTCTGAGTGAGAGTTGAGACCCTGTCTCTACTCAAAATAAAAAAACTACCTGGGCATAGTAGTGCATACTTGTAGTCCCAGCTACTATGGAGGCTGAGGCAAGAGGATTGCGTGAGCCCAAGAGTTTGAGGTTGCTATGAGCTGGGATGCCACAGTACTCTTCCCAGAGAGACAGAGTGAGACTCTGCCTCAAAAAAAAAAAAGAATTCTTATTAACTTGTAGCATAATGCTTAGGGATCATGTGACACCTAATTAATTTAACATATTGATTAATTTGGCAAATTTAGGGTTGAACATTTGATAAAATACTACACTTCTCTTTTCTCTGTACACATTCAATGATTTATTGACTTGCTGGTATATTTTTAATTTCTGTGCATGCAGTTGAATGATAAAGAAGAAGCTTTGGCCCATCAGAGAAAAGTTAGTTACATGCTTGCTCAGGCATTGGAAGACAAAGACGCTGCCTTAAAAGAGAATGAAGAAAAAAACGCTATGAAAAAGAATTCTCCATTCAAAAATCCCTGGCATAAAACGTCAGAATTCTCTGTTTTACATGATCCTGTACATTCAAGCGTCCAAATTTTTAATTCTGCAGGTTGCATTTGTTCAATCCAGCGCTCTCAAATAGATCCAAACTATACAAGAACTCTTAAAAGATCCCATTCTTTGCCATCAAGCATCACATTTTGAAGACAAGCCAGCTAAAATTAGATCTGAGAAGTGTTTATATCAAGACATCTGAAAAAGGATTGTATAAATGTTGCTATATTTTGAGTTGTATGTTTCCCAGGTATTTCTAAATTTTAGGAGGCAGCTTAAATCAAACGCTTTCTATATTTTGTACAAGAAATTATTTAGCCTACCATGTCAGCTGCTCAGGTGGCTGAGGCAGGAGAATCACTTGAGCCCAGAAGTTTGAGGTTGTAGTGAGCTAGGCTGAGGCCATGGCATTCTATCCTTGGGCAACAGAGTGAGACTCTGTCTCAAAAAGAAAAAAAAAATTACTTGGTATTCTGTGTTGACAGATTGATAAGAGATATTACTGCAGATTATGAAGTTTTCAGCGTTTGCCAACATCTTAAAAGCAAATTAATTTTGGGGGAAAGCAAAAAATTATTTAACTACAGTAGGACCTCTGTAAGTTGACTATCCATAGGACTGTAACAAACTGGTCAACATACAGAGGGAGCCAACATAAGGAACTGTCTACTATACTGATACATACATGTGGTCAATTTAAGGAGGTGGTCAATATAAGAAGGTCAACTATGGAGGTTCTATGGTACTTAGATTGGCTAAATCAGCATTTTTTTTTTTTTTTTTTTTTTTTTGGAGACAGAGTCTCACTATGTTGCCCTCGGTAGAGTGCTGTGGCATCATAGCTCATGGCAACCTCAAACTCTTGGGCTTAAGTGATTCTCTTGCCTCAGCCTCCCAATTAGCTGGGACTACAGGCGCCTGCCACAATGCCCAGCTATTTTTTTTTGTATTTGTCACTGTTGTTTGGCAGCCCTGGTGTATGTGGCTGGCGTCTTAGCCGCTGAGCTACAAGCACCGAGCCATCAGCATGTATCTTAATCCCCTAAGAAGCAACAATGCCTAGAAGTGATTGAATATTAAATTTTGAAATATATTTATCTTGTTTTACTTGCCTTTTGGGGAATTTTTTCATATACCATATAAAGTTTAAAAGTAACAATTTTCTTAGCCAGGTGAGGTGTCTCATGCCTGTAATCCTATCACTCTTGAGAGGCCAACGTGGATTGCATGAGCTCCAAAGTTCGAGACAAGCCTGAGCAGAGTGAGACCCTATCTATAAAAATATTAGCCCAGAGTTGTGGCATACTCCTGTAGTTCCAGTTACTCAGGAGGCTGAGGCAAAAGGATTGCTTTAGCCCAAGAGTTTAAGGTTGCTGTGAGCTATGATGCCACAACACTCTATGCAGAGCGACAAAGTGAGACTCTGTCTGGAAAAAACCAAACCAACAAACAAAAAAAACACCACCACCAACACAAACAATTTCTTAAATTCACTTCAGTTGAAAAGCTGCGATGGTAGGAATTTGGCAGAATTATATTCAGAGTCATCGCTAGTTATCTTCGTAACTTTTTTTTGTTAGAGTCAAAACATTTTATAGTTTGTAGCCAAAAATTTTTTTTTTAACAACTCTTTCTGATTTCATCCTGGGAGGTGGATTCAGAACATGAGTGCTGCTTTTGTTGGAGGTTTGCTCTTTCCTCTCAGCTGAACAGCTGAATGTATAGAACTTTTACATGGGGTTTTTTTTTTTTTTTTTTTTGAGACAGAGCCCCACTTTGTTGCCCTTGAGGGCTATGGTGTCACAGCTCACAGCAACCTCCAACTTTTGGGCTTAAGCGATTCTCTTGCCTCAGCCTCCCAAGTAGCTGGGACTACAGGTGCCCACTATAATGCCCAGCTATTTTTAAAGACAAGGTCTTGTTTTGGCTCAGGCTGATCTTGAATTCATGAGCTCAAGCAATTTACCTGCCTCAGCCTCCCAGAGTGCTAAGATTATAGGCATGAGAGCCATCGTGCTGGCCTTTTTTTTTTTTTTTTTTTAAGACAGAGACTCACTGTCTCCCTGGGTAGAGTTCCACGCTGTCATAGCTCACAGCAACCTCAAACTCTTGGACTTAAAAGATCCTCTTGCCTCAGACTCCTGAGAAGCTGGGACTACAAGAGTGTGGCACCACAACTGGCTAATGAATTCAATTTTTTGTAGAGATGGGATCTTCCTCTTGCTCAGGCTGGTCTTAAGACTATTGGTAGCCGGATTTGGTGGTTCACACCTATAATCCCAGCACTTGGGAGGCTGAGGTGGTGGATTGCCTGATCTCACAGATTCGAGACCAGCCTGAGCCAGAGCAAGACTCCATCTCTAAAAAATAGACAGGTGTTGGGCAGTGCCTGTGGTTCAAGGAGTAGGGCGCAGACCCCATATACCCAAGGTGGTGGGTTTAAACCCCGCCCTGGCCAAAAACTGCCAAAAAAAAAAAAAAAAAAGAAATAGCTGGGTGTTGTGGTAGGCACCTGTAGTCTAAGCTACTTGGTATGCTGAGGCAAGAGAATCACTTGAGCCCTAGAGTTTGAGGTTGCTCTAAGAAGCCACAGCACTCTGGCATTCTACCGAGGTGACCAACTGAGACTGTCTCAAAAAAAAAAAAAAGAAAAAAGACAAAAAGACTACTGGCCCCCCAAAGTGTTAGGATTATACCACACTTGGCCTGAAAGCCGAAATTTTATCAGTAACAATGTCAGTTGTTTTCCTTTCAAGTAGCAGCTCACTTTGTACTTTTAAGAAAAATTCTGCCAGTTACCCACATCTGAATACTATGCTGTCAGATGTTCTTTCTAGTAATAATGGTATTCTGTCAAAAAGCAAGTAGACCAGCTCTGAACTCAATTACACCAGTTTTTGAGACAACCACTGTAAGCTCTGTACTACTTTCCTGTTGTCACAATATTAAAAATATTTTTGCCAGGCGGTGCCTGTGGCTCAGTGAGTAGGGTGCCGCCCCCATATACCGAGGGTGGCAGGTTCGAACCCGGCCCCAGCCAAACTGCAACAAAACATACCTAGGCATTGTGGTGGGTGCCTGTAGTCCCAGCTACTTGGGAGGCTGAGGCAAGAGAATAGCCTAAGCCCAAGAGCTGGAGGCTGCTGTGACCAAGAGCTGGAGGTTGCTGTGAGCTGTAACGCCACTGCACTCTACCTAGGGTGACAGAGTGAAACGCTCTCTAAAATATATATGTATGTGTATATATATATATATTTTTTTTCTTTTACCAAAGACCTTGAAATGTAATAAAATCAATTATTTGTACTGATTAAGGACTTTTCTCTTATAAGAGAAAGGTCTAGGTCTACTGCCCAGACTAGAGTGCAGTGGCATGATCATAGCTCACTGCTGCCTAGAACTCTTAGGCTCAAGTGATCATCCCACTTGGCCTCCCAAAGTGTTGGGACTATAAGGCATCAGCCACCAGGTGTGGCCTGAATTGCTTAAGGACATTCTTCTTTTTTTTTTTAAGAATATTTTTAAAACTGGTGTTTTCACAAACCTTGAGAACATGACAGTGATGAATACAGACTAACAGTACTGTGGGGTGCTGAGGTCCCAAGCTTTTTTACTTAAAATTGCTTTCACACTTTCAATGCATATATTAACGTAAATATTAATACAAAGGCAATTAGCATCTTATTACCCTTAATGGAAATAGTTCTGACCTCGTGGACCTCCTGAAAGAGTCCTAAGGCTCCTGAGGTCCACTTTGAGAATTGCTGTTATAAAGGAATAGGTTCAAAAGACTGAATATACAAGCCATTCAGAATTTGTCCTCTTGTAAAACTGGCTTACCATGCCAGAATTCCCACATTATGTTTGACCACTCATCCCTCATTGACAGACTCCTAAATTTCTTCTTTTTTTTTTTTTTTAAAACAGTTTACCTTTTATTACGGCCTTTTTTTTTTTTTTTTTTTTTTGTAGTTTTTGGCCCGGGCTGGGTTTGAAACCGCCACCTCCGGCATTTGGGGCTGGCATCCTACACCGTTGAGCCACAGGTGCCACCCTCCTAAATTTCTTCTACCTCTTGGCTATGTTAACAATGGTGCTATAACCGTGTGTACAGATATCTCCTCGAGATTCTGTTTGGGTACATTTAATTGCTACATCATTTAACAATTCCATTTTTAACTTTTTGGTTGCACCATTTTAATATTCCCAAAAGCAGTATACAGGGTTCCAAGTTCTCTGCATCTTCCTCAACACTTGTTATTTTGTCGTGAATGGTGTAAGATGTTCTCTTATGGTGGTTTTGACTTGCATTTCTCTTCTAAAGACTGATGATGGCGGCACCTATAGCCCAGTGGGCAGAGCAGCAGCCCATACACCTAGGGTAGCGGGTTCAAACCCGGCCTGCGTCTGCTAAGCAACCATGACCATTGCAACCAAAAAATAGCTGGGTGTTGTGGTAGGTGCCTGTAGTCCCAGCTACTTGGGAGGATGAGGCAAGAGAATCGCTTAAGCCCAAGAGTTTGAGGTTACTGTGAGCTGTGATGACATGGCACTCTACCCAGGGCAACAGCTTGAGACACTGTCTCAAAAAAAAAAAAAAGAATTGGTGAAATAAATTTGTATTAAAAAAAACAACTAGGCTTGGCGCCCATAGCACAGTGGTTACGACACCAGCCACATACACCGAAGGTGGCAGGTTTGAACCCAGCTTGGGCCAGCTAAACATAGCCGGGCGTTGTGGTGGGCACCTGTAGTCCCAGCTACTTGGGAGGCTAAGGCAGGAGAATCACTTAAGCACAAGAGTTTGAGGTTGCTGAGAACTGTGGCACCACAGCACTCTACTGAGGGTGACATAATAAGACACTGTTTCAAGAAAAAAAAAAAAAAAGGGTAAAAAGAAAAGACTAGTGATGTTGAGCATTTTTTTCATGTTTCTTGGCCATTGTGTATCATTTTTGGTTTTTGTTTTTGCTTTTTTTTTTAAATTAAATAACTGTGTGGCTTGGCAGCTGTAGCACAGTGGTTATGGCACCAGACACATGCACTGAGGGTAGCGGATTTGAACCCAACCCTGGCCAGCTAAACAATAACTGCAACAAAAAAATAGCTGGGTGTTGTGGTGAGCACCTGTGGTCCCAGCTACTTGGGAGGCTGAGGCAAGAGAATCTTTTTTTTTGTTTGTTTGTTGCAGTTTGGCCAGGGCTGGGTTTGAACCCATCACCCTCAGTATATGGGGCCGGCGCCCTACTCACTGAGCCACAGGTGCTGCCCAAGAGAATCTCTTAAGCCCAAGAGTTTGAGGATGCTGTTGAGTTGTGATGCCACAGCACTCTACCAAGGGCAACACAGTGAGACTTTGTCTCAAAAAAAAAAAAAAAATAGTAACTGTGTACATTAATGCATTTACGGGGTACAATGTGCTGATTATATACAATTTGGAATGCTTACATCAAACTGGTTAATAGTCTTTACCTCACTTATTTGTTAAGACATTTATACTCTAATAGTTTTGACATGTATCCTTGCACTGTGCACAATGGGTGAGGCCCCACAAGTTACCCTCCCTCCCCACCTTTTTGTTCCTTCATTCTGGACTATAGTTGTGTTTTATTCTTTTTTAAAAAATGTTATTTTACTTTATTATTTTTTATAGACAGTCTCACTTTATTACCCTCAGTAGAGCACTGTGGCATCACAGCTCACAGCAACCTCCAACTCCTGGGCTTAGGCAATTCTCTTGCCTCAGCCTCTTGAGTAGCTGGGACTATAGGCGTCCACTACAACGCCTGGCTATTTTTTTTGTTGCAGTTTGGTCAGGGCCAGGTTCAAACACACTACCTTCAGTATATGGGGCCAGTGCCCTACCCACTGAGCCACAGGCACTGCCTGTGTTTTATTATTCATATGAAAGTGTGGGTGATTATATATTGATCTCATAACAAATAGTACTGAGTACACTGGATACTTTTTCTTCCACTGTTGAGATACTTTACTAAGAAGAGTATGTTTCAGCTCCATCCATGTAAACATGAAAGAGGTAAAATCTCCATCTTTTTTAAGGCTGCATAATATTCCATGGTATACATATACTACAATTTGTTAACCCATTCATGGGTTGATGGGCACTTCGGCTGCTTCTATGACTTGGCAATTATAAATTGGGCTGCAATAAACATTCTGGTGCAAATATCTTTGTTGTAAAATGATTTTTGGTCTTCTGGATATATACCTAGTGGAGGAATTGCAGGATCGAATGGCAGGTCTACTTTTAGTTCCCTAAGTGTTCTCCAAACTTCTTTCCAAAAGGGACGTATTAGCTTGCATTCCCACCAGCAGTGAAGTGTTCCCTTCTCTCCACATCATGCCAACATCCATAGTTTGTGGATTTTGTGATGTGGACTAATCTTACTGGGGTTAAATGATATCTCAAAGTGGTTTTAATTTGTATTTCTCTGATGATTAAAGATTATGAGCATTTTTTCATGTGTTGGTAGGCCATGTGTCTGTCTTCTTCAGAGAAGCTTCTGTTCGTCTCTTGCCCACAGTGAAATGGGATCTTTTTTTTTTTTTTTTTGGGACAGAGTCTCAGCCTGTTGCCCTGGGTAGAACACCGTGGCGTCACAGCTCACAACTTTAAACTCTCGGGCGTAAATGGTTGTCTTGCCTCAGCCTCCGAAGTAGCTGGGACTACAGGTGACTGCCACAACGCCCAGCTATATTTTTGTTGCACTTGTCATTGTTGTTTTAGCTGGTCCCAGCAGGGTTCGAACCTGCCAAAGTTGGTGTTAAGTGGCCAGCACCCTACCCAATGAGCTACGGGTGCCACCATTTGTTCTTTTCTTATTAGTTTGAGTTCTCTGTGGATTTTTGTCAGAAACCTAACTTGCAAATATCTTCTCCCATTCTGAGGGCTCTCTGCTTGTTTTACGTACTGTGTCGTTGGCTGTACAGCTTTTTAGTTTGATCAGATCCCAGTAATACATTTTTGGTGTTGCTTTAATTGCCTGGGGATCCTTATAAGATATTCTCCCAGGCCAATTTCTGTGTATCATTTTTGGTTGAAATGTCCATTCAGATCCTTTGCCTCCCCCGCTTTTGGAGATGGTCTCGCTCTGTTACGTGGGCTAGAGTACGGTGGCATCATCATTGCTCACTGCACCCACAAACTCCTGGCCCAAACTTCCTGCCTCAGCTTCCCAAGCTATTGGCATTATAAGCACCCACCAGCATGCCTGGTTAAATTTTTATCTTGTTTTTTGTAGACAAGGTCTCATTATGTTGCCCAGGCTATTAATATTTTTCTATTTTTAAATACTATGAAGGTTGGGTGTTGTGCACACCTAAAATCCTAGCATTTTGGTAGAGGTGGAAGGATTGCAACATGGTGAGATCGTCTCTACAAAAAATACAAAAAGATGCACATGGTGGCATGTGAATTGTAGTCTAAGCTACTCAGAAGGATTGCTTGAGCCTGGGAATTGGAGGTTGCAGTAAGCTATGATCATGCCACTGTGCTATATAGCCTGGATGGCAGAGTGCAACACTGTCTCAAAAACAAACAAAGAAACAGGATGTTCCCATGAGGGGAGCCTCAGATACAGCCATAAAATTTTCGGCCAAGATGGTGGCCTGCAGTCTATCTGAACCACTTTACATGAGTCAGTAACATCTTAGCAAAGCTTGCCAAAACATGCACCCTCCATATCAGCCCTGATAAGCTGAACTTCATCCTTCTAGACAAACTGATCAATGGAGGGGTGAATGTGGTGTGAGCTGGAACAGAACTTCTTCAGAGAATTTCAAGTATAGGCTGTCTCTGCATAAAATAATGATTTATTTAGAGCTAACATCAGAACATTTACCTCAAGTCTTGAAAACTGCCCAGAATGCCAGTCTTGAATATCAAGCTAATAAACACTTTCCCTGCCGTGCGTCACAGTGAAGTTATCTGTGTCAAGCAGTATCTGCACTGTGCAAAACATGATGTCCCCATAGAAGATTATTCTTAGAAAACTGTAGAAGGACTTATAAGAACCCATGGTCCTATACCCTGATGGTAGTATTTATTTACCAATATTGAAAACTATGAAGAATGTTGTGTAAACAATCATAGCAATCATCCTGTTATTGAAACAAACCTAAACGGAGACTTGCATTTGAAAATAGAAACTGAATTAGTGTGTGTTACAATTCATTTTAAAGATCTTAGAAATCCTCCATTAGCCTCTGAAAACTCCTTGCAAGACAGAAATCCAGAATAAGTGGCTGAAGTGTATTCGGATATTAGGAAGCTCCTACAACTTCTTATTGGACAACAAATAAACCCTACAAAGGCTTTATGCAATATTGTGAGGAACAAGATAGTACATTTTGATCTGCTTCTCAAAGATGTGTCTCTTTAATATTTCATCCAAGGCACCTCCTTGCCAGATTGGGGCACACAGACTCTGTGCAGATTGGAAGAGGTCAAGGGTGATACATTCTGAGCAATTTGTGTCCTCACAGTGGCACAAATCAACACACTGTACTTATTTCTCCTTCTGTAATATTTTAACTAAAAATTGAATTAATGAATTATTAATTATAACTATTATTAGTTATAATAGTTATAGTTATAGGTGGATAAACATATTATTTCACATTAAGAAACAAAGTATCACTCATGCTACTACAGATTTGTGACGCTATATGGACCAGACCTTCAAAATAATTAATAATTATTTTTTATTAGGGTTTCCCTAATGAATTTTCAATTCTATATTTCAAGAGAACTGAACTTATCTCTCATAAGCACTGTAATCAGAAAAATCAGAATTAAATTTTATCTTAAAATACATTTAATAAAAATAACCCACACTTTTACATATTTTACATATGTAGGATATTTACAAATTCCTTCTATAGCATTTACTTAATGTTTATTATTTTTTTCATTATTTGCCTTTTGTAGTAGTTCTTGCAGTAGTAAAATATTGTCCAGTGTTCTCTTTAACTAAAATATTAGCTTCTTGGGCAATCCTCCTAGAAAGTAAGTAAGTAAATAAATAAATTAATAGGTTGATCACACTTAACAATGTGCATGTTCTTAGAGTACTTTATTTATTTATTTTTTTGAGACAGAGGTTCACTATGTTGCCCGGTAGAGTGTGGTGGCATCACAGCTGACAGCAATCTCCAACTCTTGGGCTTAAGTGATTTTCTTGCCTCAGCCTCCCAAGTAGCTGGGACTACAGGCACCTGCCATGGTGGCTGGCTATTTTTTGGTTGTAGTTGTCATTGTTGTTTGGCAGGTCTGGGCTGAGTTTGGACCCACCAGCTCTGGTGTATGTGGCTGGCACCCTAGCCACTGAGCTACAAGTGCCAAGCCACTTTTAAGCACCAAGCCACTTTTTTTTTTTTTTTTTTGAGATAGAGACTTGTTTTGTTGCCCTTGGTAGAGTGCTGTAACGTCAAGCTCACAGCAACCTCAAACTCTTGGGCTAATTAAGCAATGCTCTAACCTTAGCCTCCCAGTAGCTGATACTACAGGCACCTGCCACAACACCCGACTATCTTATAGCACTTTTAACCAGTCACCACATTCCATCTACATTATTTCACTGACCTAGACTTTTCTAATAGCACTTGTTAAACACTAAGCATACAATATATGGAAGAAATTTGTGCAGAGAAAAAGTAATACAGCTAAAACAGCATATTCTATTTTATACAATTTAAATTTATAAAAAGTAAATAGACTACAAGCTACATTTCCTTTGGCCATTAACTATATGCGCTATTGGCAATTTCCTGAATTTGTTTCTTAAAATGGGAATTTTACCTTGTTCCAAGGCCTCTGTTCTTTTCCGTTTTGTTGCCATAGCTGGATGTGACTGCTCCTTTAAGGTTTCCACAGGACAATTAGGTCTTGGCAGTTGACATCCAGGTGTTGGCCCTGGCCGATTACTGAAATACTTAGTT